>MCJB01052663.1:0-16892 GCA_002018475.1 Nicotiana obtusifolia | reverse complement strand
GGGGGGGGGGGGGGGGGGGGGGGAGTTTGAGTGCCTCCCCCAGCCTGAGGATTGGCTGGTGCGGCCTAAACTGAAACCACCTAAGCAAGGCTAGTGCAAACAGTCAATATATGAGCCAAAGCCTCCTGAAGGCCTGAAATCACAATGGGTAGAGCTGGTGCCTGAGCTGGTCCTACCGGCTCAACTACATATGGAATTTGCTCCTGAGCTGAAGCAACTGGTGGATCTGCAGGTGCTGCTCTATCTGTTGTACGAGCTACACCTCGACCCCTATCATGGCCCCCGCTTTATATGGCCCTAGCTGGTGGTACTGGTGGCCGTCTGCCTGATCCGATAACACGTGTCCTCACCATCTGTGAGAGAATAGAATAACTGAAGTTTAGTTTCTGAATCAACAAGTTCACACGATAAGGACACAAGAATCTGAAGTTTTCCTAAGGGTTCGGCAGCCTCTCGAAGATAAGTACAGACATCTCCGTACCGATCTACAAGACTCTACTAAACCTGCTCATGACTCGTGAGACCTATGTAACCTATGCTTTGATACCAGCTTTTCACGACCCAAACTCAACATGTCGTGATGGAGCCTATCACAGAACTAGGCAAGCCGACAATCGCAATAAAACTAGGCATTTATCTATTAGAAATAAGATGAATCAAGTTTAAAAGCAATAACTCTTATAAATAGCCGATATGAAAAACTACGACTCGAATACAGACTTTTTTCCAAAATCCGAGTGTCACTGAGTACATGAGCATCTATGTAATAACATAGTCTGAAACACTATCTAAGAAGGTAGAACAATATAAGTAAAACTGAAAGATAGAGGAGGAGAGTCAAGGTCTACGGACGGCGAAGCAGCTACCTCGATAATCTCTGAACAGGTAAAAACTCTAAGATCAGCAACCACCGTTCCCGAAAATACCTGGATTTGCACACGAGGCGCAGAGTTTAGTGTGAGTACAACCAACTCAATAAGTATTGTAAATAAACAAGTCAAGGTAAGAGAGGCTTAAATTATTGAGGATACTAGCTATTCCGGTGTAGTTCTGCCCTTTTAAACCAGCACAGAACAATATTTAAAGCTAACTAATAAAGTTTCGTGAGAATATTATCCGTGTGTGCATGTGCACAGATTCTCAAATACCCTGCTCATAAAATATCATGGCATGTAGGGGAAGGAATCAAATAGTTAGATAAATGATCAAGAAAATGCAAATTCCACACGCTGCACGGATAACTCACGTGCTGCACGGACAACTCACGTGCTGTCAATAGAACCTGCATGGACAACTCTTCTGTGACACGGAAAACTCACATGTCAATAATATCAATATATGGATCCACACGGATAACTCACGTGCTGCACGGACAACTCACGTGCCAATAACATAACCCGCGCGGCTTAGTCATATGCCTCCAATCTAAACATATCATACAGAAGCAGTTAAATAGCTTGCATGTATATGATGAATGAAATAAGATTCTCATGCTCCTAGACTGGAATAAATGACATGCTAAAGTGTAGGCATGTGCAAAGTGTGTTATCGTAGCTCAAATAGGCAATTTCATCACTAAAATGCATTTATCAAGTTCGTTTAGGGATTTAACCTTCATGTAGCCTCAACATGGCTCACATAGATCACATAAAATGTTACAACATGTGAGATATCATAGCTTAAAGCTTAACAGTCAATTCCAGGCTTATAAGAGCCCGAACACAACCCGAACATGAATAAATGACCCTGGTGCCTGCACATGGGCTCATCCTCACGCATGTACGCACCCAATAGCATATAGCTATCACCACAATTCAAGCAACTAGTGCCTCAATCGAGTTTAAAAAAGACATTTACCTCAAGCAAATCGAATCACTCCGCTAGCAAGCCCTTGCCTCGTGAATCGACCTCCAACGCCTCGATCTAGCCGCAAACAACTCGATACAATCAAAACAAGCTATCGAAATCAATTCCATATGAAAATGTTAAGTTCTTAATCAAACGCCAAAAAGTCAATTAAAAAAGTCAACCCCTGGCCCACGTCTCGGAATATTATTGAGTAATAATGATCAAAAGTGGCTTACCTCAAGAAATCTTGTGAAATCCCTTTCAAAAATCGCCTCAATCCGAGCTTGTAAAGTCCAAAAAAGATAAAAATTTCGGAACCATCTATTTTAAACACTGCCTAGAGGTTTCACTTTTGCGGTCGAAATAGCCGCTTCTGCAATGTCGCTTTTGCGGTAAAAAATCCGCTTCTGTTGAAAACACTCAACTCCGACCTCGCGCACCTACGGCCAATCTTCCGCAGCTGCGGGTGTGCTTCTGTGAGATATCGACCGCTTCCGGGGACCTAGCCTTGCCTCCAACAATCCGCATCGGTGGAGACCCTGCCTTCACACCTTTATCCCCTGCTCACTTATGCGAGCTCGCACCTACGAGGCCACCTGCGATCAATCCCTCGCAGGTGCGGTCACACCAACAAAATTCAAGCTTCAGCACTTCTAAGTCCACAATTCAATCCGATTCCCAGCCGGATCATTCCCGTGGCTCCAAATTGAAAGAGTTGATCTGGTGTACTAAATTGAACAAATTCCGACTCCAAATCACCACTCAAACCTCCAATTTTCACTTTCCAATAAACAGGTCAAAATCCCCAATTTTCACTTCAAAAACACCAAATCTATGGGGAAAACTCAATGGGTGTTCAATATTATTGAGTAAAAATGATCAAAAGTGGCTTACCTCAAGAAATCTCGTGAAATGCCTCTCAAAAATCAACTCAATCTGAGCTTGTAAAATCCAAAAATGATTAAAAAAACTCGGAACCCTCGAATTTAAACACACCCCAGAGCTTCCTCTTTTGCGGTCCAAATAGCCGCTTCTGCAGTGCCGCTTTTGTGGTCAAAAATCCGCTTCGGCGAAAAACACTCAACTCCTGACCTCACGCACTTGTGCCAATCTTCCGCATCTGCGGGTGTGCTTCTAAGGACCTAGCCTTGCCTCCAATAATCCGCATCTGCGGGCTCGCAGATGCGGAAATTCCTTCGCACCTGCGACCACTGGCAAATCTCTTCAGGCCCTCACCTGCGATTCCCTGCTCGTTTTTGAGAGCTCGCACCTACGATCAATCCCTCGCAGGTGCGGCCACACCAGCAAAATTCCAGCTTCAGCACTTCTCAAACCACAATTCAATCCGATTCCCATCCGAATCATTCCGGAGGCCCCCGGGAACTCAACCAATAATACCAACGAGTCGTAAACCACAATACAAACTTAGTAGAGGCCTCAAATCACATCTAACAACATCAAAAACGCAAATGGCACTCCAATTCAAGCCTAATGAAAACTAATGACTTCCAACTTCAACAACCGAAGTCGAAACCTATCAGACTAGTTCCGATTGACCTCAAATTTTGCACACAAGTCAGAAATGACACAACGGAACTACTCCAACTTTTGGAATCAAAATCCGAGCTTGGTAACCATAAAGTCAATTCTCGGTCAAACTTCTCAACTTTTCAAACTTCTAATTTTCCAAATTTTGCCGTTTCAAGCCAAAATCACCTACGGACCTCCAAATCAATATTAGAACACACTCCTAAGTCCAAAATCACCCTATGGCGCTATGAAAACCATCAAAACGCCATTCTGGAGTCATTTACACCTAAGTCTACATCCGATCAACTTTTTCAACTTAGACTTCCAATCTTAGGATTAAGTGTCCATATTCATTCCGAAACATCCCCGGAACCAACCAACCACCCCAGCAAGTCACACAATAACAATTGAGCATAGAATAAGCAGTAAATGGGGGAACGTGGCTAAAACACTCAAAACGACCGGCCAAGTCGTTACAACAATACATCCCTATCGCTGAACACATAACCTAATGGTATGAGAGACTAAAAGCCGCTGGTTACATCACTCCCACTCCTACTGTTACTGTTGAAAACCCCTTCCCAGTGGGTTAACCCCAAAAAAACTTGTGCCTACCAGTCAGGCATGAAGGGTCATACCATTGAGGAATGCCGCATGTTGAAGGACAAGATCCAGACGCTGATTGACACTAATGTTATACAAGCAAAGGAGTCCGCCTCCAATGTCCGTAATAACCTTCTTCCTGACCATAGGGGCGAGGGAGTGAATGTGATAGAAACTAATGAAGAATGGGATGAAGAGGGATCCATCAGACTTATTAGAGATGGGGACGCTCCCAAAAAATCTCATGTCACCCTCTCACCGATTGTGGTGCAAAACCATGCAGCGTTTGAGGTCGAGGTAGCTACGCTCTTTACTGTGATGGAAGCTCTAACACCGTCTTATAAGTCTGATGCTGTCCCATGGGATTATGTCGCAGAGGCAAGTAGAAAAGGAAAATCCAAGATGGAAGAGACAAGCACTTTGCAAGGAATGACTAGAAATGGCAGAGTTTACGCACCCGAGAATTGGAGGAACAAGCGAAGAGACCATGTCTAAGCCACCTGTCATTGAGACAGGCACTGATGATCTTTGGAGGGAGGTACAGGCGTGGTAATACTCCTTTGTTGATCACCTGAACAAGACTCCCACCCAGATATCCATCTTATCATTGTTGCAAAACTCAGATGCGCACAAGAATGCCTTGATTAAGGTATTAAGTAAAGCTTATGTGCCTACCGATAACACTAGTGGGGAGATGGCTAATATGGTAGGATAGATACTGGAGAGCCACAAGACTACTTTCCACGAAGATGAGCTACAGTCGGAAGGGTTGAGTCACAACAAAGCATTGCACATCACTGTGCAATATGAAGACAAGTTCATTGCTAGGGTTCTAATAGACGGGGGCTTGAGTCTGAACATATGCCCATTGACTACTTTGAAAAGATCGGGTATAGGACTGCATGAGATATGAATAGGAAGTATTAATGGGAAGGCGTTCGATGGGTCTCCGAGAGCCACTATCAGAGAAATCAACCTTGATTAGTAGATGGGCCCGACCTGGTTCGACGTGGAATTCCAGGTGCTAGCTATATCCGCCACCTATAACTTGTTACTGGAACGACCATGAATACACGCAGCTGGGGCAGTCACTTCTACCCAGCACCAGGTTGTGAAGTTCGAGTGGAATCATCTAGAAGTGATTATTTACGGAGATGGAAGTAACCCTATCCACACCAACCAGACTGTGCCAACTATCGAGAACATGATCAAATTAGGAGGAGAAACATACCACAGCATTGAGCGAGTAAACGCAATTGATAAGTGTCGATGGTGGAGCAATAAGATGGAGAGCATACTGAGATGGTTGGGGTGTGAACCAGGAAAAGGTCTTGGTCTAAAGCTCAAGGGATCACGGAACCAATAGAACCACAATATCATGGAAAAACCTTTGGTCTCGGGTACGAATATACCGTGCAAAGAATATCAGGATTGGATACCACCATGGCGTGGCTTTTACCTTCCATTAGAACAACACATACCACCACTGCACCAGGCATTCTGCCAAACGGATGTGATTTGGGGATCCGAGGAAGATGAGGTTTTGGCCGGTATGAGAAAGCTATTTCTGGACGAGGAAGATATGGACTGCAGTGCAATATTAGAGGAGGAGGAGGACGAAGAGGAAGAACTTACCATTTAGACAATGGGAGAAGTAGCTGTTCTTAGGAACTGGACTGCTGCACCGAGTACTTGGGTAGCCTTGGCAGAATTAGCATGACTTATTTTTAATTTTTTTTTTGGGAATTTAAGACATTTTTAGTATTTTATTTTGAAATTATTACTCGAGACATGGAGTCATACTTGTTGCAAATTTTAAGTTTTATCAATGCATTATTTCTTTTCGTTTATTTATTATTATCTTTCTATATTCTTTTTCAGCATAATTATCATATAAACTGATAAACCTATGACTGTGACATGTAATGAGACAACACAACATAAGGTAAGTGATTCGGAAGATTTGGAAGATGATATAATACATGAGGAAATTGTCAAAGAAGTAGAGAATTTTAAAAACAAACCAAAGTCCAATTTGGAAGAAACTAAGCTAGTTAACTTGGGCGATTCTGAAACAGTCAAAGAAACTCGCATTAGCATCCATCTATCGTCATCAGAAAAGGAAGAGTACATCATATTTTTAAAGGAATATAAGGATATTTTCGCATGGTCCTACGATGACATGACTGGGTTAAGTACGTCCACAGTGGCTCAATAGCTACCTACCAACCCCATGTGTCCGCCGATAGAGCAGAAGCTCAGGAAATTCAAGCCAGATATAAGTCTGAAGATAAAGGAAGAGGTGATTCGCTCAAATTACACCTTAATAATAGTGTAAGCGATCGATGTCAAATATAGTAACCCAACTAGGTTGGGGTCGAATCCCACAGGGAATAGGTGTGAAACTATTATCTAATTAATGTAATACTTGACTAAGTCGTAATTCTATCAAGTACGTCAAATAGAATAAAGAAGTGCGGAATATATAAGTAAACGGAAACTGAATTTTTATAATGTGAATGTTAAAAATTATAAATGTAAGAGACCAAGGTTGTGTCCCCCTTAATGTAGTAGAATGTTCTTGATATTAATATTGAATTCCTTTCTTGATATGCAATTGATGTTTAATGTACTACCCAATATTTCCCAATATTTGGATAATGTATCCTCTCTACGATTCTCCCGAATACAAAAGAGTCGATCTTAAGAACAACCAATTAAGCGCCAAATTAAAACCTACTTATTCCTAAGCGGTTTTATTAAACAAGGTTTAAAGCCTTGAGTTTTTGTTATTTATTTCTACCCAACTCTATCTCACTTTTCCAAGATAAGAGAGAGTTAATTGGCATTCGTTAATGTTTGCAACCACTAACGATTAATTGAAGAACAAAAAATAAATAAATATCAAGATTCCTTCGGAATTGGATTCAATATCAAAATCTCAACACATTCTACCCATCTAGGGTTCACAACCTCAGCGTTTGAGTTTAGCCACACATGCTGATAATTAAAGAACAAGGAAGAGTAATTAATATCATCTTACAAAAATAGAGGGTTTTCGATCACCAAAAGCTTCTAAGAATTCAAAATAATCAATTGCCGTGCTTTGTACTCTAAGTTCTGACAAGAATACCTTCACAAAAACCTATAAAACCTATTTATAGAAGCCCAAAACCCGAGGCGAATGTCAGTCAGCTTTGCCCTTGTTGAAATAATGCGGACCGCATTTATGTCGCAGAACAGAAATGTGGACCGCAAATCATCATCGTCCGTCGCAAACTCCACCAGAAAAATTTGCTCCCATTGTGTTTTGATTCACGGTTCGCATGTTGATTATGCGATCGCATATCGCGATCGCATTCTCCACTCTGATTTTCACCCAAAACTCTGTTTGTGTTTGCGATTGCACCTGGCTATTTTGCGGTTCGCATTCCTGTTTTGCGGTCGCATTTGCAACCGCATTCTCGACATGAAGATTGGCCTAGAGTTCTGTCCTGAAATGCGATCTGCCTATGGAATATGCAGTTTGCATTTTCAGTTTGCGACTGCATACTTCTACTTGCGATGCTTTTAACTTCTCTTCTTGTCTTCAGCTAACTTTTTGAACTCTTTTCTGTTCTTCTGGGTCTTGACACTTGTTATTCTGCAAATACACTAAAGTTACATAAGTATCATGAGAATTAGCAAGTAAAACAAGTTAAACTTTAAGCAAATAGTATCAAAATGTGCCGAAATTACCTGGCACATCAACACCCCCAACTTAAGCTCTTGCTTGTCCTCAAGCAACTCAAACGATACTCTCCTAGTCTAGACTCTACTTATCAAACATGAAGCAATACTGACTGTGGACGGTGGTTGTTGTTAGTATCTCAAGTATAACTCATTAAGCACTGTACCTCCCTTGACTCATTAATAAGTTCAAAGACAACCAATCAATGAGTGAACTTTGAGCCTCAACAAAGTAACTAAAGGCTATCTTCAGCTGAATACACTTATGCCTTACCTAAAGCTCAACTTACTATCAACCTATAAGTGTATGTGCCCTCACTGGAAAGAAAGTCCCACTCTCACAATATTTATCATAGCAATACAAAGGGACTAAAGTGCAAGTAAATTCACTCTCAAAACAAAATTTCAAGTGTCACCCCATGCCACACCATAGGCTTGCCCTTATTTTAATTCATCGCCTAGTTATAAGAATACTCGGTTGGAGATCACATAAGGATTTGTAAGCTTGTAATGTCGGTTTAAGAAAGGGTAGGATATATATTTAGATACTAGTGGCCACTTCCTCCTTGAACACTAATTACACGCTTCTTTCTTTTAACCTTTTGTTTCTTTTTTTTTTTGACCCCATGGCCTCAATGGCCTTACATTCCCGCATTGGACCCCACTTTGCACACCTCTTTATTTGATTCTCAAACTCCCTTTTTGCCATTACATAACTCACTTTTTATGACAACACACATTTATTTATTTATTTATTTATTTTCTTTTTGGAGCTTCCATAACTTCATATGAACCTTTTGAGGTATGGGTTCCCAGTCTCATTTCACAACCTTGCCCATTTTCATGTTGACCCACACCCCCAACTTAAACTTTTAGCAATGTTCTCAATATTCATGGAGGAACGGGTTCAAAAGAGATCATGTTTTACGAATGGGATAAGTTTGTAATGCGGAGACCAAGGAAAAGGCTACAAGGCTCAAATAGGGTACTAGTGATATTCATTATGCACAGGTAAGCTGAAAAGGCTAGAAAGGTTTCATCAATAATCAAAGAAAGCCTAAGATCATTTCTCTAACTCAGTGTACGTATGATAGATGTTGAAAAACCAACCGGGCAAGTTCTAGATGGCCGCAGTGAACACAAGAACTATCAAAACAAGGAGCTCACACACATTGACACATAAACTGTTCGGTGAACATAGTTTACAGCTTTAGAGTTCACATTTAGTCACTCGAGGCTTTCCTCGTGTACACATACACGAGTCTAAGTAGACCTAGAGTTACCGAGTTAGCCTCAAATTCACATAATTGATTTGTTACAAGGGTTTACTCACACAGGTTTACATGCTTGATACTCAACAAACGTACCATCCTGGTCAATATACTTCATATTCATAGGCCCGGTTCTACTATCACCCTTGAAAAAGAACCCGGCAGAAGAAAAAACAAGGGGATTTTATTGCTAACTATTTAATTATAACAGCATATATACCTAAATCATGAATCATTACTATATAATGTAAAGTTATCAAATGTCACTAATCATGCCTAAAATAAATCAAATATACAGACAAAACAAGGATATAAGGCTACCACCCCCAACTTAAACACATGCATTGTCCCCAATGCAATAAAAAGAAATATAGAGTACAAGGGGCTCCCTGGGGGCGCAATCGCGTGAAGAGATGCGGTGGCCTAGGTCTCCTTCGGAGCTGTAGGAGGGATGTGGGGCTGGTCTCGAGCAGGTGGTGAGGAAACTGAGCTGCTAGATTCTCCCGCTGGTGGCCGTGTCCTAGCAGCCCGCTCTGCTAGCGATTGCTGAATGGCCTTCTCGATGTCTGCTTGCTCTTGTTCCTGCTCCGCAGTTGGCACAACAATTTCTTTTCCTTTTTTCTTAGGGGTTGCACCCTCATCGAACTCTGAACTGGCCTCCTCTGATTCGTCCCCTTCGAATTCTGATGACCGCTCCGATGTCTCGTCATCAGTAGAATCGACCTGGACTGTAGGGGCGGGAGGCTGAGACACTTTAGCAGATGAAGGTGCGATGTCTGCCATTAGTGTCGTGAAGTCCAGGCCCAAGTCAGCACGGCCAGCACCCTGGTCACCCTCGTTGGGGAGGAGAGATGATATGTCGAACTCCAAATTTTTCATCTTCTGGAGGTCGGTCTTCATTGATTGTACTTCCTCCCGCAGTTGGGGCAAACCCCTCACCTCACCTCTTTCAATTCTTTCAACCCTATACTCAAGCTTGTTCAACCTATCTCCGAACGCTAATTGTTGTTGTTGGAGAGCGGGTCATTGACATTTGCATCGGAGTCAAGGCCTGTTTAATCAGTGAGGGCAATGTCTTCAAGAGTTGGTCTACCTTAGAATTTGCATGATGAGCAATTATACCGAGTCTTGAAATGGTTGGAAAGTGTGAGGCAGATGGACCAGTGGTAGATGAGGGTGCAGTTTCTTCAGCAACAGTGGAGGTGTCAGGATCTTAGAGAGACAGGAGATTCTGGGAGTCAATGTCCTCAATTGGGGTCACTGGCGGGGCAACCGAATCACTTATATGAGTGATATCTATATCTCTCGTAGACCTCCCGAGTTTGTCTTGTTGTGGTAAGAATGGGACATTCACCTCTTGGCAGAGGGTTGTGATCAAACTTGGGAAGGGTAGTGATGTGGCCCGCTGAGTAGCCCGGATGCCAATTTCCTGTAAGATAAGACTCTCCACATCAATTTTAATACCCGTCATTATACATGCAATAAGAAGGGCCTTCTCAATGCTGATATTTGTTTCATTCCTGGAGGGTATTAAATGGGAGGTGATGAAGTTGAGCCAATATTTGCCCTCCCTTATGAGGTTTTCTTTGTAAATTTTCTTTCCAGGACTGATCCAGGTAGGAGTCCCCTTGGCAATGATGGACGCTATCCATCCATGTTCGTTCTCTCTGTTGGAGTACTTTGCATCGTACTCCACTGTGCCTGATTCCCAGTCAGGGAAGTAGAGTTCATTGATATGTTCGCTGTCACAAAACACAGCCTTCCCTCAAACGTGGACGAGGCCGATGAATATTCGGTTGCGTCTATGATACCCTGTTCGTGAAGCTCCATACGACGCATAGAATTCCCGAAACATTGACTCATTATATTCCTTGGGGTCTGTAGTGAAATACTCCCATTTTCTCATTTTGATGTTTTCGAGAATATGAGGGTACTGGTCCTGAAGCCCGTTCAAGCTTAGCTTTTTCTCCCCCAAGATCCTTCTCTTTGTGAGCGCTTCCCTGAACAAAGATCTTGAACCTTCAACCCCAAAACGAAACTGAAGGTCATCACCTCGTTTCCTTCGAGCCTCAGCTACTAAATCAACTTTCGGTACGCAGTCCTCCTCATCAGACTGGGAGGGGTTAGGTACAGTTGATTCCTTTCTTGCCCGTTTGGGTGGTACTGAGGTTGAAGCGGAGGATGGCCCTCTCTTAGCGGAATGTTTTTTGGCTGCCATATCTGCATAAGTGGGAGATGTCAGTGACATTATCATCATTTGAGAAAAGCAAAACAGGAGAAATGACCAAAGAGTTACAGAAATGCAGCGTGGTTTGCGGTCGCATAACCACTATGCGAATCGCAAACACGTCGCATTCTATTGCGTGACAGGTAGAGGGCATTATGCGGTGGATTCTGTGAATCGCATAAACACTATGCAAATTGCAAATCCATCGCAGATTGTTGTCAAGCATAAGCCTGTTGGATACACACAAATGCGATCGCAAACTCATCGTAAAGCGAGATTTGCGAATCGCATAATCACCGCAGAGTTCATCATTGCTAACCAAATGTTTTGGCTATGTTTGCGGTGGCTCTGTGGTTCGCATATTAATTATGCGATCGCAGATTCACCGCATATGTTCTCTTCCTCAGACACCTAGGGTTTAGGGATGCGGTCAGATTGCGGTCCACATTTTCAGTTTGTGGACCGCAAATACCTTCAAATATCCAAGTATGTTCATCCCTCAAGCAAGAAAACCCTAGATTTCTATCTTCCATTCCAACTTTACTGAGTCCTAACCATAGTCTTGCGAAATAAAGATTTAAGATGGAGCAAAGGATGAACATACCTTGTGAAGAAGATTGTAGTTCTTAGGACAACGGTGAATCAACTCTTTGAGGTTTGGTGAACTTGTACTTTTACTTTTCCGATGATGTTCGTCGGAGGTCGTTCTCTGTTTCCGTTTCTCTTCTCTTTTTGTTTGTTTATGTGGTTCTTTTTTAATATACTTAGATTGAAGGATTTAGAAAAGGAGGAATGCGAACACGTACCTGGCAATTATGCGATTTATTAAGTTCCGCATAATTGAAATGCGAACCGCATAGTAGGAGTTTCCACCGCATTTTTATCAGACTTTTGAGTTGAATTCTCTGTCTCTATTTGCGGTGAGAATGCGGTTCGCATAACTTAAATGCGAACCGCAAACTGTTGTGCTTCGTCGCATTTATGCCCAATTTATTTGCTCAAGTTTCTGCTTCAGTTTGGGGAACAAATGCGGTCCGCATATCTTAAATGCGATCGCATTTGTGCAGCATTTTTCACCTTGATGTTTTTCTGCAGTTTCAATCACTCCTCTTCAGTTCCTGTATCCTTTCATCACATTCCTGCATTCGAAAACCCTTCAAATAGCCCTATGTAAAAAATATGATATTGAATTCTAAATAAATAAAAATACAACACAAACAAAAGCAAATGATACCACACATGGGTTGCCTCCCATGAAGCACTTGATTTAACGTCGCGGCACGACGAGGCTAGGGTGCTTCTGCAATCATTCTGTAGTTGGGATTTGATCATCTTTTAGAGCCAGCTGCTCTACCACATGTTTTTCTCCATCTACTCTCAAGTAGTGCTTGATTCTTTTCCCATTAACCTTGAAAGTCCGGAGCCCATCCTCCGATGCTAATTCAACAGCTCCAAACGGAGAGACATCAACAACTTTAAATGGTCCAGACCATTTAGAATTTAGTTTCCCCGGAAATAATTTGAGTCTTGAATTGAACAGCAACACCAAGTCCTTTGCCTTAAACTCTCTTTTCAAGATCTTTGTATCATGGACGAATTTCATTCGTTCTTTATAAACTGCTGCACTCTCATAAGCATGAAGACGGAATTCCTCCATTTCATTTAACCGTGCCAGCCTTAGAGCTCCGGCCTCCGCCCAGTCCATGTTTAATCTCTTTAAGGCCCACATAGCCTTATGCTCGAGTTCTACGGGTAAATGGCACGCCTTTCCAAAGACTAACCGATACGGGGATGTACCGATAGGAGTCTTGTAAGCTGTACGATATGCCCATAGAGCATCATCTAGCTTTCTTGACCAATTGGTTCTATTTGCGTTCACCGTCTTTGATAGAATGCTCTTGATCTCCCTATTGGATACTTCAACTTGACCGCTCGATTGTGGATGATAAGGTGTGGCAACCTTATGCTTAACCCCATACTTGTCGAGGAGACCTTTAAAGATTCTGTTACAGAAGTGTGAACCTCCATCGCTGATAATGGCTCTCGGGGTGCCAAACTGGGTGAAAATGTTCTTCTTTAGAAATGCGGTCACACTCCGAGCTTCGTTTTTTGGTAAGGCAACGGCTTCTACCCATTTGGATACATAGTCCACAACCACTAGGATGTATTTCATCCCACATGAGCTTATGAAAGGGCCCATGAAGTCAATACCCCAAACATCGAATAATTCGATTTCCATAACAAAGTTCATAGGCATCTCATGCCTCCTCGAAATTGGGCCATGTCGTTGGCATTGGTCGCAAGACTTCACCAACTGATTAGCATCCTGATAAATAGTCGACTAGTAATACCCACACTCCAAAATCTTTGCAGCTGTTTTGTTACCCCCATGATGACCCCCAACTGGTGAGTCATGGCAAGCTTTCAGAATCTGTAACATCTCTTCCTCCGGTACGCATCTTCTAATTATGTTATCAGCACAGACACGGAATAAGAATGGTTCTTCCCAATAATAGTTGCGACAATCCCTCAAGAACTTCTTCCGTTGGTATGATTCCAGCCCTTCCGGAATAAGATCATTACAATGTAATTGGCGATGTCTGCATACCACGGTGCAAATGAATTTGATACCATCAGTATATGTTCATCTGGAAATGAGGTCATTTATCTCCAGCTCTTCTTTTTGTCTCCCTGATTCTTCCAGTCTAGATAAGTGATCTGCCACTTGGTTTTGTGTTCCCTTGCGATCCATAACCTCGAAATCGAACTCTTGCAGCAATAACACCCATCGGATTAGTCGTGGCTTTGCATCTTTCTTCGCCATCAAATAACGTAGAGCTGCATGATCGGTATACACAATCACTTTAGAGCCCAATAGATATGCACGGAACTTCTCGAATGCATACACAATAGCTAGCAGTTCCTGCTCGTTTACAGTGTAATTCATCTGCGCCCCATTAAGTGTCTTGCTAGCATAGTATATTGGGTGAAGAACTTTATTGTGTCTTTGTCCCAGCATAACTCCAATAGCTACACCGCTAGCATCACACATTAGCTCAAAGGGTAGCGACCAGTCAGGTGTGACTATAATAGGTGCCGTGGTGAGCTTCGTTTTCAGTTCCTCAAACGCTGCGAGGCATTTTTCATCAAAGACGAACTTGGCATCCTTCTCTAGGAGTTTACACATTGGGTGTGCAATCTTTGAGAAGTCCTTAATGAACCGCCTGTAGAATCCAGCATGCCTCAAAAAGCTACGGACACCTTTTACGGATGTGGGTGGAGGGAGTTTGGAGATGATCTCAATTTTAGCTTTATCCACCTCTATGCCACGCCTGGAGATTTTATGTCCCAGAACAATACCTTCATCCACCATGAAGTGGCATTTCTCCCAGTTTAGTACAAGGTTTGTCTCTTCGCATCGCTTTATCACTTGTTTCAGATTTTTCAGGCAATGCTCAAAAGTTTCCCCGACCACCGATAAATCATCCATAAAGACCTCAAGGAAATCCTCTACCATATCAGAAAAGATAGACATCATACATCTTTGGAATGTGGCTGGAGCATTGCATAAGCCGAATGGCATTCGATTGAAAGCAAATGTTCCATACGGGCATGTGAACATTGTCTTCTCCTGGTCCTCCAAAGCTATATTGATCTGATTGTACTCGGAGTATCCGTCGAGGAAGCAATAGAAGGGCTTTCCGGCTAGCCGATCAAGCATTTGATCAATAAAAGGCATAGGGAAGTGGTCCTTACATGTGGCGCTATTGAGTTTTCTGTAATCCATGCATACTCGCCATCCGGTTACTGTCCTTGTAGGAATTAGCTCGTTCTTTTCATTCTTGACCACAGTCATGCCTCCTTTCTTCGGCACGCATTGCACCGGGCTCACCCATGAACTGTCAGCAATTGGGTAGACTACCCCAGTGTCCAGCCATTTGATTATCTCTTTCTTCACAACTTCTTGCATTGATGGATTCAGCCGTCGCTGGTGCTCCACACTCGGTTTTGTCCCATTTTTAGTTGAATCTTGTGCTCATAAATTCAAGCAGGGATTCCCCGAATGTCCGTAATTGTCCAACCGATGGCTTGTCTGTGTTCCTTCAAAACTTGCAACAACTGCTCTACCTGCACATCATTCAACAACGAAGAAACAATTACTGGTAAAGTGTTATTCAATCCAAGAAATTTATACCTCAAATGCGACAGAAGTGGTTTGAGCTCTAATTGAGGTGGTTCGATAATGGACGGCTTTGCAGGAGGTATAGCTCTATTCTCCAAATCTAGGGACAGTTTGGTGGAGTATATGAGTAAGAGCCACGTCCTTCTAATGCATTCACCAACTTCATAAAGCCTTCCATATCATTACCATCAAAATTCACCAGTACCGCTGCTAGTGCTTCACCTAAGCATTGCTCTTCCATCTTCATCTCAACAGCCTCATCAACTTCATCAACAATACCAATTAGTGAAATGTTCTCGTACTCAGTTGGTAATTTCATACCCTTACTAGCTTGGAAAGTAACTTCTTCGTTGTTCACCCGGAACTTGATTTTATTACGCTCCGAATCCATAAGTGCTCTTCCAGTAGCTAAAAATGGTCTCCCCAATATAATAGGAATTTCCTTGTCCACAGCACAATCAAGGATCACAAAATCAGCTGGAATATGAAATTTTCCAACTTTCACAATCACATCATCTACAATACCGATTGGTCTTTTGATTGAACGGTCAGCCATCTGCAACCTCATGCTCGTCAGCCTTGGCATTCCTAGTCCAGCTTGTTTGTAGATGGCTAGTGGCATCAGATTGATGCTGGCCCCATTGTCACACAGTGCCTTAGCAAAGTCGCGCACTCCAATAGTGCACGGAATAGTAAATGCTCCCGGGTCCTCTTTCTTCTGGATTGGATTTGTAGCAATGATAGAGCTAACCCGGTGGGTCATATTCACCACCTCATTCTTGGTGGTTCTCTTCTTTGTGATCAGATCCTTTAGATACTTAGCAAACCCCAAAATTTCTTAGAAAGCCTCCAAGAATGGTATATTCACCGATAGCTGCTTGAGAATGTCATAGAACTTCTCAAACTTGCTGTCGTCAACTCTTTTCGCAAGTCTCTGATGGAAAGGAGGAGGGGGTCTAGGAATTGGCGGAAGAATATTTGATGTTTCTTCTGCCTTGTCCTTTATCCCTTCTTGGGTCTCTTCTCGATTTTGCACAACTTCTGGATTTTTGTTTACTTCAGCAACATTAGGTTTTCCAACTTCAGCCCCTTTTTGAAGTTCTTCCACATCAACTGCTTGCTCATCTCTTCCTTGCAATGTCTTACCACTCCTGGTAGTGATAGCCATAATATGGGAAGTTGGGCCACTTCCACTCCCCTTTGGATTTGCAATCGTATCACTAGGAAGTGTTCCCTTCTGCTATGGATATTGCTCATGAGAAAGATCTCTCATTTGCAATTCCAGCTTTTGAATCGCCGCAGTGAGAGCCAACCAATTCAGTCATGTTCTTTATGGAATTATCAGACTTTTCTTGGTTTTGTAATATTCTTTCAAGCATGCTCTCTAATTTAGACTCACTAGAGGATCCCTGATTCGAATACTGACCCTTTGGAGGAACATAAGGGTTGGAACTTCGATTTGAAAAATTATTATTGTTGTTCCAGTTTCCTTGGTTAGATC
>MCJB01052662.1:0-22643 GCA_002018475.1 Nicotiana obtusifolia | reverse complement strand
TTGATATTTATTTACTTCTCATTCTTCATTTATTGTTGGTGGTTGCAAACATTAACAAGTGCCATTAAATTCTTGCTTTGCTTGGGAAAGTGGGGTAGAATTTGGTAGAAGTAAATACCAAAGACTCAAGGCTTTAAACCTTGTTTAATAAAATCGCTTAGGAATAAGTGGGTTTTATTTGGCATAAATTAATTATTCTTAATTGGAACTCCTTTATATTTGGAAAAATCATAAAGAGGAAATACTATCTAACTATTGAAAAAATATTGGGTAGTCATTTAGACATCATTTGCATATCAAAAGGACCTTCCATTAGAAGTATATCATATTAACACCGGTAGCATTACACTTCATTAATGGGGACATAACCTTGGTTTCTTTAATCAAATTATCTACATTCTCAATATTTCAATTAGCCATCACCTAATACCAAACTCAATTCATACTCTTGTTACGGTTAACTGGATAGAATTACGACTTTAGTCGAGTAACACACTAGTCAAGTAACCTTTTCACACCTATTACGTGTGGGATTCGACCCCAACCTTGTTGGGTTATTATATTTGACATCGACTGCCTTACACTATTTATTAAAGTGTAATTTGAGCGCATCAAGGGGAGTGGTCTAAGGTGAGAGGGGAAGTTCCTAAGGTTATTGTTCATCAACACTTGGTCAAAGTTGAAGAATTCACAAGAAAAAGTCACAAGGTCTTCATCCAAGAGGTAAGGCTCCATACCCTAGTCTTCAATTTCAAATTTGGGGTAGAAGGTGGATACTGGGGAGTGTAATTCATTGGCGTGGGGTTGTCATCCATGCATGCATGTACCATAAAAGTTGTAGGAAGGTTGTTGAGCTAGAAAAGGGTAGATATTGGGTTGGGGATGAAGGAATCCACCATAGGAGGACCTTGAAACCTTAATGCACACCTAGTGTTTGATAAAATGCTCAAATGAGCTGGAACTATGAACTCCTTCTTAATTTGTGTTCAATTTTGCTATATCTCTATATAGTTCGAAGTGTCTATGATTTCCGGAACATTGTAGTAATTTAAGGAAAGCTCAAGGCGAGGTATGTTGGCTAAACTTCTTTGTTAGAATTGAACCCCACAATGTTCTTGTAAGTCCTGAGTTGTTCATTATAAATTTATTATTCTGAATAAGCCTTGTGTCAAAAAATATATGTTCAATATGTATTCCAATGTTCTTATTATCTTATGTTCTATTTGAAAATGTGCTCGAAGCATGGGTTGCATATCTAAATATTATGACCGCAAGTCGTGATTCAAATGAAAGCTAT
This sequence comes from Nicotiana obtusifolia, assembly GCA_002018475.1. Taxonomy (NCBI): domain Eukaryota; kingdom Viridiplantae; phylum Streptophyta; class Magnoliopsida; order Solanales; family Solanaceae; genus Nicotiana; species Nicotiana obtusifolia. The sequence goes on along the minus strand of MCJB01052662.1, from coordinate 21,346 downwards.
TATGTCAAATTGTGTAAGAAATCTCAATGTGCTTAACATTCTTATTTGCTCATATGTGGACTTAAAGTCTTGAATATAAATGCTTTGTTGTTGATGATCTGTGATGATGTTTGGAAGTGAAAGTGATGAACATGAAGTATGAAATACGGGCAACGTGCCAAGAGTGACATTATGTTATGGCCATTGGTGCCAATGAAATGAATGATATATAAAAGATAGTGAAATGAGTTGTCAATCTTTTAAATAAATAAACACCTGGGAGTGTCGTTAGTCACTGAGGAAGGGTAGGTTGAAATAACCTTACTCTGAAACTACACATGCCGGCGTAGGAGTGAATAATGATTGTACCTCTTTATTGGGATGAGGTTGATGTGATGAGAATATTCTCCTTCATTGGGATTAGATGATTGCTAGGAAAGGGTGATGTTGATCCACATGGCATTGTGGTGAGATGGCCAAGCCAGTAGGGTTGTGATCGGACGCCATGCCGCATACATGGTGGTGATTGTACTTGAGATTATGATTGAAACAATGATTGAGACTGAGTAATGATTGTGATTTTGGTTGATGTCGTTGGGTGAGACGGCGTAGCCGATTGGGCCGTGATCGGACTCTGTGCTAAAATCACAGTGGTATATCGGTGCTAAGATCTCCCAATCTAAAATATGGAAATTACGAAGTTGTCTTGCTCCTAATTTGTTGTTTTGTTATTATTTGAGGCTCCCATAGACTTTATGATTGTTCTTCCTTGTGTTATAATTCGTTCAATTGAGAGGGTGTTTAGTCATTCATACTAGTACTATCCCATATGTACTAACGTCCCTTTTGCCAGGGGCGCTGCATCTTTAATGGATGCAGGTGGTTCCACAACAGGCGGCTTTGATCATTTATATCGGTCCCAGCTGACTTGGTGAGACCCACTTCATATCAGGGTCGTATATTCTCTTGTTCCTTGTGTATTATGTTTTGAGGTATAGCCGGAGCCTTATTGCCTGCACTATCATCGTAGTCTTTTGTATCTATTAGAGGCTCCATAGACATAACGGGGGTGGTATGTTGGTATTGGGGAAGTCAAACTAGTAATGTTGTAGTTGTATCACATAATCCACTTCAAACTAGGAAAGTGCATGTATTTGGAACTTTATAAATGATGTAACTAATGATATGTAATCGGTGTTGTTCACATGACATCCCCATTTTCTAATTAATGAAATGGATCTTTCCTTGATTCATGAGTGAGTTCGGGTCGAAGGTATTGTGCAGGATTGTTCGGCTGGGTTATCTCGGTTGAGCGTCGGTCGTGCTCCTCGAGGTCGGGGCATGACAGATAGTCTGTGCCAGCTGAATAATATGAGCAACCCTTACCTTAAGGGAGTTGCGAAGTACTATTTATGTTGCACAGGGTGATCCTTTAGGCTAAAAAACATAGGACCCCCTTTCTTTATACGCTTGTTGTCCCTATTTAGTCATTTGTACCCCTGTTAATTTTTTAAGACTTGTATCAATTAGCCATATAGTTAATTCTTATGTTATAATAGAGTTTTCAACTTCTACATCTTTCTTTGCTTATTTGATCACCTAGCTTAATTCTCTAATCCATATAGTTTAAACCTCGGCCGGGTACCACAGTTGTGGACCTCGAAGAATGCCTAACACATTCTCTTTAAGGTAAGTTGAGCCCTCATCCGATCTTTGGTGGCGTTGACTAGTCGAAACAGAGTTATTTGCAAATAGGTGCCCTAATGCACCTTAAACTGTTAGGTGGCGACTCTTCTTTTTTAAAACCTATTTAAAAGAGTTGTCACACGTTGAAACCCGCTTTCGCGAGAAAATGGGGTGCGACACAAGGCTCGTCAGTACGATGATCCACACTTGCTGGTTCTTAGAGAGACGGTACTACAGGGTGGTGCCAAGGAGGTTACTATCAGTGAGGATGGTGTTGTACGACTCCAGGGTCACCTATGTGTTCCTAATGTTGATGTCTTGAGGGAGAAGATTCTAGAGGTAGCACACAGTTCCCAACATTCTCTTCATCCATGTGCTATGAAGATGTATCGCGACTTAAGGCAGCATTATTGGTGGTGGCGGATGAAGAAGGACATAGTTGAGTATGTAGCGAGATGCCTAAATTTCCAGCATGTTAAGTATGAGCACCAGATGTTATACCCCATATTTTCGTACGTAAGAGTATGTCGTAAGTCAATGGACGTAAGCTCGAAAATGAGATAATATTTTAAAGTACATAAAGTAAGATAATTATGTCAAATTGGAGGTTACATATATTTAAGATCATGAACTACATTTACCAAGAGGGATGGAAGGTTTAGAAACTAAACGAATCGAAGAAAATAAGTTTCGTCGAAGGTCAGCAAGTTGGGAATGTTATACCCCGTACTTATGGGGTGATACCAGGGTGATAAACATGATAAATAGGTGATGTTATGAGGTATTTTAGTCGTATTATAGTCATGCATTAAGTTTCAAAGTCAAACGAGCTATGAAACAAAAGTCGACAAAAGTTATTGCAAGCTACGTTCATAATTTTACTTAAGATTTAGGTCTAATGTTACTAAGATTTTCTGTCAATAATCTTGGAATTATGGGGGTGATCCACACACCAATTTTAATATCTTTGAGTCTAGTTTCCAACGCATTAAACGGTTCGTTGATACGATATCAGGGTGGAGAGATATTCGCATTTTTGTGAGCCTGTGCAAGCAGCTCCCTTTGGGACCCACAAGGTCGATTGAGGATTATCTTGATATATAAAGTTGTAGCCTTCGTCTGTAAGGCTCATTTCGACCCAAATCAGACCTATTAATCCTCTCTAGACATCCTAAATACATCCTTAGAGTTTTGAAGCAATTCCATCATCCGCAACTCAAAATCAAGACACGAACACATCAACGCGATCCTTACGACATAGGCAAGACTTTGCCACCCCCCTTTCTCCTTATAACTCGTGTTTTGGAAAGATATTCGTGGTTAAGGAATATTTTCACCTCTGTATTTTAGTTATACAAGCATAATTAAGGGTGTGGATCAAGGTAAAAAGGTTTGGAAGCAAGAACATAATAGGTATGTAGGGTTTTCTTTTCCTTTTCGGCATGATTTGGTTTAGCTATGTTCTAGCTCTTCTTCTTGATATTTTAAGGGTTGTTCAAGGGAAATATCAGCATGTATTGTATACATGTATATTATTCAATTCCATATGTGAATTATGGAAGAAAATAGTTTAAGTTGGAACTTCAAAATACAACAAAAACAAAAGTGAAAATCGCCAATTTGGCCTATGCCATCCGGACTTCCGTTTGTTCCGTTCCTTTGATGTTTTTATATATGAATAACCCCCATATGATCCTAATAGATTCATTTAAAATTATATAAGCTTTATTTTCATATGTTTATTCTAAGGTTATTCCTAACTTATATTTAGACTTTTATGTCACAAGTTAGCCATTATGAGTCGACATTACATTCACAATTCCTTATTGTCGATCGTTTGACAATATTGTGGATAATTGGATCTCCTTTAGTTTGATATTATCATCTTGGTCGGGTATCTGTTCCTGTGTATATTGTGGTGTTGTTTTTTTTAGGATCATCCATTTTTAGGAGAAACTCCGTCGAAATTTTTGGAAATTCGAAGAGTTGGACAAATCTTGAGTTCCTTAGTTCTAAATTGACTATAGAGGGATCCTAATGAGTTAATTGACCTTAATATCTCATGTACATACCCAGTTTCTCCCTAAAATGAGGATAGGCTCCTTCGTCCAACTTATGGACGAAGAGCGTCAGATTACGTTTGTGATTCTGTTTACGATTTGCTTCATGATATCTTGAGTCCATATGATGTTGCCACATGTGTTATGCCTCATACATGCTCACATTGATTATTCTAGGGGGATATTGCCCATAACACCAGCGAGGCCTATTGATTATATGTTGGGGAAGATAGCCCATAATACCAAATAGGCCTATTGATTATATGCTGAGGGGAGATTGCCCATAATATTAGCCGGGCCTGTTGATTGTATATTTACCTGCTGGGGGGATATAGCCCATACACCATTCAGGCATGTTATATACATATATATAGCTACAGTTTGCATTGCATGACTATACATGAGGCTAGTTCAGTTTTATAGTTACCTAATTCGGGGGATATAGCCCATACCACCAAATAGACACCAGTTTAGATAGTCGTTCAGTTTCAGCACAGTTTTAGCTTAGACTTTGATTCAGTTCCAGATCAGTTGCTAGTTCAGACTCTTGTTTAGCTTTCAGCTTATATTCAGATTTCCATCTTACAGTCATACTTTAGTATGCTTTACATATGTTTTCCACCCTACATACTTTGTACATATGGTACTGACGTCCCTTTGGGGTGCTATGTTCATGTCTCGCAGGTACAGATAGATTAGCGTTTGAGCCACATTAGTAGGCCATCCACCAGCTGTTGGAGTCACTTCGGTGACTCCCGGAGTTACTTATCTTTTGGTATGCGTACAATTAGCTAGTTTTGGTATGACGAGGACCTGTTCTGTCCAGTACTTTTTTAGTTCAACACTCCTAGAGGCATGTAGATATGCACCTATGCAGTTTGTATGTTTTTATATGTCAGCTTGTGTTAGCCTTGTCAACTTTCCAGATTGTACAATTCTTATCAGCTATGCTTATGCTTGTTCAGTTTATCCGTTTATATTCATGATTAGTAGATTATCATCAAATTTAGTGATGACCGGCACTTAGTGTCCGTTATCCGTCGTAGCCCTAGACTGGGTCGTGACACTAGAGGCAGGAGGCCTGCTCTAGCATATGGTTATACTGGAGTGAAAGTGGGAGCGCATCACTATGGACTTCATAATTGGGTTGCCGCGGATGTTGAGGAAGTTTGATGCCATTTGGGTAATTGTCGACAAGCTGAACAAGTCGGCACACTTTATTCCAGTTGTGACTATGTACTCTTCAGAGAGATTAGTTTAGATTTACATTCAGTAGAATGTCTGATTGCATGGCATGCCTATTTCTATCATTTCAGATAGAGGCCCTTAGTTCACTTTGCATTTCTGGAGAGCAGTACAGAGCGAGTTGGGCACCTGGGTAGAGCTCAGCATAGCTTTTCATCCGTAGACCGATGGGCAGTCAAAGCGGACAGTTCAATTTCTTAAAGATATGCTCAGAGCGTGTGTGATTGACTTCGAAGGGCAGTGGGATTGTTTCTTTCCTTTGGGCGAATTTGCTTATAATAACAGTTATCAATCCAGCATCAAGATGGCTCCATTTGAGGCTTTATATGGTCAATCATGTCGTCCTCTCATGGTTTGAGCCCGGTGAGGTTAAGTTATATGGCACTGATTTAGTAAAGGATGCCTTGGAGAAGGTAAAGTTGATTCAGGAATGATCTCACACAACACGGTCCAGACAAAAGAGTTACACGGATCAGAAGGCGCTTGATTTATCATTTATGGTGGGTGAGAAGGTTCTCTTGAAAGTCTCACCGATGAAGGGTATCACGAGGTTCGGGAAGAAAGGCAAGCTGAGCCCAAGGTTTATTGCCCTATTTGAGGTGTTGAGGCGAGCTAGAGAGGTTGCTTATGAGCTTGCTTTGCCTCCCACTCTATCGGGAGTTCATTCGATTTTCCATGTGTCTATGCTCCAGAAGTACAATGCCGACAAGTCGCATGTGTTAGATTACAACATGGTTCAGCTAGATGAGAGCTTAGGTTATGATGAGGAGCCAAATTGCCCTTATTGACAGGCAGGTTCGCCAGTTGAGGTTTAAGAAGATTTTTGCGATAAAGGTCTAGTGGAAAAGTCAACCAGTCTAGGAGGAGACTTGGGAGACCGAGGAGGATATGCGGATTAGATATCCACACTTATTCGGCACTCGAAGTATGATTCTAGACACGTTCGAGGACGAACATTTGATTAAGAGATGGAGAATGTAACGACCTGACCGGTCTTTTCGCTTTCCAAATCCTGTTCCCCTAATTAAGACTCCTCGTATGTGCTTTTACTATTTTATGAGTTGCGGGGATAGTTGGTTTGGGTTTGGAAGGGTTCGGGTTGATATCGGAACACATAGTTCCTTAATCGTGGCCTAAGATGGTCAAGTTTGACTTGAGTCAATATTTTGAGTAAATGACCTCGAAGCCTTCGTATGATTATTTTGGACTTGGGCGTGCGTTTGAATCGAGTTTCGGGTGATCCGGGAGCATTTGCATTGAAGGTTTTCAAGTTCTATAAATTTCGTTTAAAGCCGACTTTGGTGTTATTGAGGTCCGTTTGGGATTCTGAGCTTGGGAATAGGTCTGTAAGGTGATTTATGACTTGTACGCAAAATTTGGTGTCATTCCGAGTTGTCTAAGTATGATTCAACTCGTTCGGAGGTAGTTGAGAAGTTTGAAGTTCATAAGTTCATTCAATTTGGTTTTGGGGTGCGATTCTTAGTTTCAATGTTGTTTTACATGTTCCGAGGGTTTGATAAGGTCTGTATTATGTATATGGACTTGGTTGTGCATTTGGATGGGGTCCCGAGTTGCTCGTGTGTGTTTCTGACCGCCCAGAGCTAAGTCAAAAACTACTAATATGCTTATTCTGGTTTCCTTCTTCACAAACGCGGAGGTGGTGTCGCGTTGGCAGAGAAGGAATTGGGGGACTGGGCAATTTTACTCTTCACATTCGTGATCAATAAGTCGCGTTTTCGAAGCTTCAGGACCTGTGGCTTTCGCGTTCGTGTGGCTAGGTTCGCATTCGTGTAGAAGAAAGGGTCATGGGAGGGGTTAGCACCCATTATCCTTTGCATTCGCAAAGGTCTAACCGTTTCAGGCTGGGCAAGCCTTCGGGATCGCGAGACTGCCCTCGCGTTCGCGATGAAAAGTTCCTGGGCTTGGGCAAGCTTTGCCTTCACGATCGCGAAGCTTCTTCCGCGATCGCGAAGAAGGATCGCTGGGCAGTGTCTTGATTAAACATCGGGACTTAGGCTTAATTTTCCCATTTCTCATTCTGTTGGCCGAATTTGGAACTTCTTGGAAAGGGGTTTTCGTCATGGACTATAAGGTGAGTGATTCCTACCTAATGTATGTTAAATACATATATTATGGGTAGATTTTCACATGTAAAATGTGGAAATTTTAGGAGTTCGTTGAAAAACCTAGGTTTTGATAAAAATGGGATTAGATCACGAAAATGATTATGGAATTGATTAGAAATTATATATTTTTGTTCATGAGGTTATGAGTAACATTTATTTACAAAACGTTTAGGAATTCGGGCACGTGGGCCAGGGGATGAATTTTAGGAATCTTCCCAAATTAGATTGGGTAATTACTCTAATAGTTAAATTATAAACTTTTGAGTATATATTGATTAGTTTGTACAACCTTTGGCTAGTTTCGGATTGCTCGACACCGACTTGAGTCTATTAGTGTGAATTGTGGAGTTGGAAGAGGACTTGGAAACGAGGTAAGTCTCTTGCCTAACCTTGTAAGAAGGAGTTATACTCGTAGGTATTTTAAATGGTAATTTGCAAATAATTGTGGGTGCTACGTACGCACAATGTGACGAGAGTCCGTACATAGCTAAGATCATGCTTATGTCCAGGTTGAATTAGGACTTTGCCATGTATTACTCGTATTATTTGCACCCAACTTGTTAGTTTAATTATCTGAATTTATAATCGAAATTAGATAAAGGATTGTAAAAGACTGAGCTTCTTTACCTTGAGTTTTGACGGAACACTTGATTGTTAGCAGAATTTATGCCTTCTTTGAGTATTATTCCTATGTAGTTGTTGTTGATCGTAGTTTGTAGATTATTCTCTATTCTTGTGGATTAGGCCGAACGCCTCGACAGTGTACACACTATTTCGGATCGGGCCGTACGACCTCGACATAAATCGTGCGTGTTTGCTCGGAGTCCGAATATACTTGATATTTCTTTCTTGATCTGAGACTTGAAAATTACTTGGTGACTCATATGTTAAAGACTTAGCCTATGATAATAGGATACTTTAAACTGATATTATGTTTAAGAGTGATTAATTACTGTTTCTTATTTCATTGTTATTGTTGTATTTCATGCGTACTTATGATTTCTACACTTTAGTTATTGACCTCTAGTAAGTGTCGTTGTCGACCCCTCGTCACTACTTCAACGAGGTTAGACTAGATACTTACTGGGTACATGTTGTTTATGTACTCACGCTACACTTCTGCACTAACGAGCAGGATTTGAGGCAGGTGCATCTGGTGGCTAGTCAGGCAACGTACCCCCGCTACCCGGAGACTTAGTGGTGAGCTGCTTTGCATGCTCCATTCTGCAGCACCTGGAGTCTCTTCCTTGTTGTATTTATTTTTCTTCCTACCATACTCCAGACAGTTATATAGGAGGTTTTGTATATTCTAATAGTTGCTCGTGCACTTGTGACACTGAATTTTGGAAACTTCTAGTAGATATTTCATGGGTTTTGATTATTATATTCAGTACTTCACTCTTACGTTTATTTTATTCTTTACATTACTACGGTCACCTACTATTTGTTTATTTATTAAATAAATTCAATGACTTTAAGAATATTAAAATGATCAATTAAATGGATAGTTCACCGTTGGCTTGCCTACTTGCGATGTTGGGTGCCATCACAGCCTATAGTGGAAATGGGTCATGACATCACGAGCCACTGTGATTTAGATTTACAAAATAATATGAAGAATAAATACAACATATGTTTGAAGTTTACAAAAACATAAATGAATTCTAAACTACCATGAAAAAGAGGTAGGTTGAATCTGGAACACAAGTATGTCTTCAATGAAAAGCATAGTCTTCCATAGCTACACAGCTCCAAGATCTACACGAAAGGTGCAGAAGTGTAGTATGAGTACAACCGACCCCATGTACTTAATAAGTATCTTGACTACCCTTGGTGAAGTAGTGACGAGGTTTAAAGTTAAAAGAAACTCACTTACAATGTACCTGTGTAGGTAATAAGCAGGAAAAACAAGGTAGGAGATATGTCGAATAAGGCTAAGAGCATCAACTGGAGAGCTATGGAGAAATTTAACAGATATGGAAAACAAGACATAACCTCACAACCATTTCCATGAAGGAAACAATAATCATGAAGTACACACAAGGATCACAACCAAACATCACTAACAAATACTGTTGCGACTTCCAACCTGATCCCAATCTCAATAAACACTATTGTGTTGTGCAACCCGATCCCAATATCAATAATTACTGTTGCAACGTGAACCTAATCCCAATCTCAACAATGTCATATGAAACCGCAACTACAACCAAAAGAGGAAAAAGTTCACAACGTGACACTAAGAAAATGAACACATGGTATTCAACTAGGTAATACAACTTAAGAAGAGTAAGATGAGTAGTCCAATATCAAAAGCTAGTCTACCATGTATAATGACTAGGCATCCACAATGCCTAACATACAGCCAATCTAAAAGTCACCCAATTCGGTTAAGCAAAGTAGAGTAGAACATCAACGAGTAAAGATGTTTATCAAGTAAGAATAGGGATCAAATGAAGGTATTCAATATATGTAATCACGTAGCAAGTAGAAGCATGTAGCGAGTAAAGACATTTAATAAGTGAAGGCATATGGTAATTAAAAGCATATAGCAAGTGAAGATAGGTAGTAAGTCAAAGCACGTAGTGAGAGAGGATGTGTAGCAGGTTAAGGCATCTAACAAGTAAATCACTTGGCAATTAAAGGCATGTAATAGGTACGGGCTAATAACTAGTAAAGGTATGAATTCAGTAACAAATGAGCTAGTATATATATATACATCAACACAAATATCCTGCCTTGTGTCTAGTGATAGGATCAAGGTGGATCCGAAGAAGATTGAGGTAGTTCATGATTGGCCTAGACCTTCACCGCTACAAAGATCCAGGCTTTCTTGGGCCTGGCTTGTGACTATCAGCGCTTTGTGGAGGGCTTCGCATCTATTGCATCTCTAATACTAAGTTGACTTAAAAGGGTGCTTAGTTTTGGTGGTCTGACGAGTACGAGGAGAGCTTTCACAAGCTCAAGACTGCTTTGACTATAGCTCCAGTTTTGGTGTTTCCTTCAAGAATGGGGATGTATATTGTCTATTGACAACCTCATGTTGGCCTTGGGTGTGTGTTGATGTAGGATTTTAGGTGATTGCCTATGCTTCGTGCTACTTGAATCCCTATGAGAAGAACTATCTAGTACATGATTTAGGTTTGGTAGCTATTGTTCACGCACTGAAGATTTGGAGGTACTACTTGTACGGTGAATCTTTTGAGGTTAAACTGGTCATAGAAGTCTTCAACATCTGCTTAAGCAAAAAGATTTGAATTTGAGGCAGTAGAGGTCGTTGGAGTTGTCGAATGATTATGAATCAGTATATTGTATCATCCGGAAAGGCGAATGTGGTAGCGGATGCCTTGAGTAGGAAGGTAGAGAGCATGGGAGTTTGGCATTTATTCTAGTGGTGGAGAGACTTAGCTATGGATTTTCAGGCTTTGGCCAACAAATTTGTGAGAATGGATATTTCTGAGCTAGTAAAGTTCTGGCTTGTGTTTTTGTGCAGTCGTCCTTGTTTGAGAGAATTAAGACTCGCCAGTATGATGTTCTTCATTTGCTTGTCCTTATGGACACAATGTTGCGAGGTGGTGCTAAGGAGGTGGTTATTGGTGATTATGGTGTATTGCGACTTCAGGGTCGAATTTTTGTTCCTACTGTTAATGGTTTGAGGGAATTGATTCTTTAGGAGGTCATAGTTCACATTATTCGAGTCATACAAGTGTTTCAAAGATGTAGTTTGATTTGAAGCATCATTACTGGTTGTGGAGAATGAAGAAAGACATTATTGGGTATGTTTCATGGTGTTTGAATTGTCAGCAGGTCAAGTATGAGCATTAGAAACCAAGTGGTTTTCTTTAGAGGTTGGATATCTCAAAGTGCAAATGGGAGCATATTACTATGGATTTGTAGTAGGATTGCCACAGACTTTGAGGAGATTCGATGATGTTTGGACCATTGTGGACAGTTGACTAAGTCTGCGTATTTCATTCAGGTTGTGACTTCTTACACATCATATAAGTTGGCTCTGATCTGCATCAAAGAGATTGTCTGCTCATATGGTATGCCTGTTTCTTCATCTTGGATCGATGCACTCAGTATACATCACACTTTTGGAGAATTATTCAATATGAGTTGGGGATGCATATGAGCTGAGCATTGTATGTCACCCTCAGACGGACGGGCAGTCCAAGAGGGCAATTCAAATCTTGGAGGATATGTTGAGAGCCTGTGTTATTGATTTTGGAGGTCAATGGGATAAGTTTCTACCATTAGCAGAGTTTGCATACAACAATAGCCACCAGTCTAGTATCTAGATGGCTCCGTTGAGGCATTACATGGGAAGTGGTGCTGTTCTCCGGTTGGCTGGTTTAATCTTGGTTAGGCTAGGTTAGTGGGTATAGATTTGGCTCTTCATGCTTTGATGAAGGTGAAGTTGATTCAGGAGCGACTTCATATAGCGTAGTCTAGGTAGAAGATTTATGCTGATAGGAAGGTTTTGATATGGCTTTCATGGAGGGTGAAAATTTTCTTCTTAGAGTTTTGCCTATGAAGGGCATGATAAGGTTTTGGATGAAGGGCAAGTTGAGCCCTCTGTGTATAGGTCCATTTGAGATTTTAGAGAGAGTGGATGAGGTGGCTTACAAGCTTGATTTTCCACCCATATTATGGGGACTTCATTTGGTATTTCATGTTTCCATGCTTCAATAAGTATCATGAAGATCAGTCACATATGTTGGATTTCAGTTTAGTGTAGTTGGATGAGAATCTGGCTTATAAAGAAGAGGCGGTGGCCATTTTTGATAGGCAGGTTTGAAAGTTAAGATCGAAAGATGTTGCATCAGTGAAGGTTGACTGGAGAGGTAAACTAATTGAAGAAACGACTTGGAGGACCAAGCAAGCATATATCCTCATCTTTTTGGCATACCAGGTATGATTCTAAACTGTTCGAGGAAGAACGTTTATTTAAGAGGTGGAGAATTAGACGACCTGGACGATTTTCTTGCGTATTGAGCCATGTTTCCTTACTTTATGCTTCTTGTATGATTTTTATTGTTTTGTGACTTGTAAGAGTGGTTGGTTTAGTTTCGGAAAGGTTTGTGAGTGAATTAAAACACTTAATCCCCATTTGGATAACTTATGTTGCTAGAGTTGACCAATGTTTGAATTTTGAGTAGACGGCCTCAAATTGGTGATTTGATGGTTCCAGTAGGCGCGTATGGTGATTTGGGAGTCAGGTGTACGTCCAGACATGTATTTGGAGGTTCCTAGAAGGTTTTGGCCCTATTTGTCGAAAGTTGGCAATTTGAAGAATTTGAGAGTTGGTAGGTTTAACTGATAGTTGACTTTGATGTTTTCAGGATCCGATTGGTGTTCCGAAACTTTTAAGAGATTACTTTAGTTGATTGGAACTTTTGTTCAATGTTTTGTAGGGGGAGGGGTTAGGGGGCTCGGGTGTGTCCCACCTGCGAGATTTTGGTGCACAGATGCGATGTCACACTTGCGAGGATTTTATGCTCTTTTGCAAAAGGCTGGTTAGTTTGGTAGTGGTACCATTTTCAATAGGAATATTTGCAGACGCGATGTCGCAGGAGCAAAGGATTTAGTCGCAATTGCGGGTCTGCAGATGCGGCGGCTGCACCATAAGAGCGAATATTGGATGTTTAGTGAATCTCACAGATGCGAGTGGTTTGTCATAAAAGTAACATCGTGGAAGTGACAATATGGGCTGAGGTGCGAGAAGCCTGACAAAAGGGTTTATACTCGAGTTTTAGCCCATTTTTCACTATTTTGAGTTTTGGAGCTCGGCTCGAGGCGATTTAGGAAGGGATGTTACACCCCATATTTTCATGTTGGAATGTGCCTTAAGTGAATCAATATAATCCGGAGAGTTTAAGGACCTTTACAAAGATAATGATGAGTTAAAACTTGTGATAAGGAAGTATCGTGAGGGTTGGAGGCTAAATGAATCAAATATGTTATAACTCGTACTTTTGGAGTAAAACTAGGACTGCGTAATATCCTAAAGAGGTTGTGTTTTAAGTTACTAAAATTTTATAATATTTGCATGTTAAGTTTTGATGTCAAACAAGTTGTAAAATAAAAGTCGGCAAAAGTTATTGCAAGTTAAGTTCATACTCTTACTAAAATTTGTTTCAATCTCCTGGCTGCGAAGAAGAAGTGGGTGCAACATTTGATATTTGGGCCTGGGAAGCCACTATCTAAACTGACATCTGTATGGCTCCCCTAAGATCCCCATCAGATACATCGGGACTGAAAGTTGGGGCTGGAGGTGGAACTGGAATATCAGTTGGAGGGATCGTTGCACCTCAAGTAGGTGTAGGGACAGATGCAGTCTGACCAAGTGTAGTAGAATTAGGCAGTGTAGCGGTTGGGGGAATATTATCACCCCTCGTGTGCACCCGCATCATCACGTAAAGGATCAACTGCCACTCCTAGGGTAGCATTGGCTCCTTGGCTAGTTCTTGCTTTCTTCCTAGGCGCCATATACTGAAAATTAGAGCAATCCACGAGTTAAAGGAGGAGCAATCTCACAATCAGCTTTATCGCACAATCTAGAACATCAAAGAAGGGTATTATTCCTAAATGCCCAAGTAGCCTCCTATTTGTAGACGTGGTCGACAACACACTGATAAGAAGGACTCTACTAGATACAGCTCTGAGACATCCTAGGACACTTTAAAACCTTAGGCTCTGATACCAAACCTGTCATGCCCTGACCTCGGGGAAAGCGACCGGCATTCAACAGAGTTACCCCGGTCGAGCAAGCTTGCACAATGCGGTCTACCCAACTCACCCATGAATAAAGAGAAGAATACATTTTATTAATTACGCAGCAAGAGGTCATGTGAATAACACTTGTTCCTTTCCATTAGTTACGTCATTAACAAGTGTACAAAACAGTACTCTATACATTCATAGTTAAAGTGGATCAGATGATATGATTACATCATTTTTAGTTTAACCTTCCCAAAACAAGATACAATCCACACTATGTGTACGGAGCCTCTAACAGAAACAAAAGAGTACTACGACAGTGCCGGCAACAAGGCCTCGTCTATGCCACAAAATGCTATGTACAACAGACAAGAGATACAGGACCCCTAAATGAAGTGGGCCTCACAGTCAGCTGAGGAGAGGGTGTGCTGCTATCACTGATCAATACCACCTGCATCCGTTAAAGATGAAGCGCCCCCGCAAAATGAGATATTAGTACATATGGAATAGTACTAGTATGTAAAACTAAACACCCTCTCAATAGAACGAGTAACAGTAAATGGAGAAGAAAACATGAAATCAATAAGAGACTCAAACAGTATCAATGTTTCAAGTCGGGGAAAGGAAAATTTCAAGTAAGTTTCAGTATTTTAAGTTGGGAGATCCTTAGCACCTATACACCACCGTTTTTCTAGCATGGAGTCCAATCTCAAGCCGACCGGCTAAGCCGTCTCACCCCGAGACATCTACTCACAATACCACCATGTACGAGGCATGGCTTACGATCCCAGCCCGATTGATTAAGCCTTCTTACCACAATGCTGTGTGGTTCGATATCACATCAAATCTTGCTAACAATAATCTCATCCCATTCAAGGGGAAACATCTCAACACATCATGCTCATCCCATATAAGGGGAAACAACCTCATCACATTAACACGAGGATTTACCCCTCAATCACTCCTACACCGGCACGTGTAGTTTCGGGGTTAGATTATTTTGACCTACCCTTCCTTGGTGACTAAACGATACTCCCAAAGCATATTTTAAAGGATTCACAACTAATTTCAACATCTTATTCTTGCCTCTTTGTTTCATTTGCACTTATGGCCCCAAATGTAAAGTCATTATTGGCACGTTGGCCGTATTTCGTATTCTATATTTGCTATTTAAATTTCAAACATTATCACGGATCGTCAACAACAAACATTTCTATTCAAGATTTTGAATACACATTAGAGAAACTAACCAAATTAAGGGCATTAGCCACATGTGATTTCTTACACAACTCGACATGCTAGCTTTCATTAGAATCACGTTTTCAAATCATAATATATTAACACACAACCCATGCTTAAGCACCTTCTCAAATAGTAACTCAACATAATAAGAACATTGGGAATAAAAATTGAACGTATATATCTTTTGACACAATGCTTATTCGAAATAATCAATTTATAATGAGCAACAGGATTTACAACGATGTTGTGGGATTCAATTCTAAGAGAAGAGTTTAGCCAACATACCTCGCTTTGAGCTTTCCTTAATTCACTACACCGTTCTAGAAATCCTAGAAACTTTGATATATTTAGAGATATAGAAAATTGAGCACAAATTAGGGAGGATTTTATGTTTCCAGCTCATTTGAGCATTTTATCAATACTAGGTGGGCATTATTATTTCTAGCTTCTCCTATGGACGATTTCCTTCACCCTACAACCGAAGGTCTACCCTTTTGAGTTAAACTACCTCCCCACAACTCATGAATTTACATGCATGCAGATACAACAACCCTCATCCTCAAAACCTTCCTTCCCATTACCTATTCCCATATAAAATTTCGAAATTGAAGGTTAGGGCTAGAATATTACCTCTTGGTTGAAGATCTTGTGAGCTTTCTTGTTGAATTTGAAGGTTTGAGCAGGATTTTGGATGAACAATTAGCTAAGGGATTTCACCTTTCACTCTAGAGCACTCCCTCTCTCTAAAAATACTAGTTATTCCATTAAAAATTGGTCCCTTATATAGTTATCCAGATAGGGTCGGGATTAAAAGTTAGAAAAAATAAAGTCTGGATGCAGATTTGTGATCGCATATGCCACCGCATAACGCTTATTCTTTCTGCAGAATGGACCGCATAATGGCCCTCCAGAATTAGGCACTCATGCCTCACTCTATGACCGGTCTGCGATCCGCAAACCTATTCTGCGGTCAAATAATGCACCGTAGAACTTCCCTCCGGAAATTTTCGTGCTGGATCTGCGATGGGTTGTGTGACCTGTGAAATGATTATGCGGCCGCATAATAGACCGCATAATGGTCCAAAAATTTTCCCAAGTTTATGCTTCAGTCTGCGGTAGATCTGCGGTCCGCAGGTCTGTTCTGCGATCGCAGAATAGACCAGAGAAACGCCCTTCACTTCCAAAAGTTTTATTCAACTCCCCAACGCACTGTTCAACCCGAAAAGTCCGAATCGCAGTGAGAAATCTTGCCACGAAGAATTTCTACAATCATCAACGCATAAGTCTTCCTCAGCATCACGAAACCCCGAGCATTTCTCCCAATATACTTGTATTTATGGGGTGATCCACCCACAAAATCTAAGGTCTATGATTCTAGTTTCTAGCGCATAAAACGTTCATCAATGTGATGTCGGAGTAAATGGATATATGCATTTGCGCGATACTGCACAAGGAGCCCCTTTAGGACCTTCTTAGGCGGTGGAAATTTCTAGAGTATAAAGTGGTAGAATCACTTGGAGACCTCATTTTATGTTTATTTCAGTTTCTACACACCCTAAAACTCTCTCCAAAAGTTCTTAAATAGTTTAAGAGCTAATCCTAAGGTTCTCAAAGTGAATCAAACACTAGAAACCTTGTGGTGTTAATAGATTTGTTGCTCTTCTTCTAGTGGCTATTTTGGGAGATTGATTCATGATGATGTAAGCTTGAGCTGGAGCTGTTCTTGCTGATTGAAGGTGAGATTATGAATCGTCTACTTGTTCTTGACCTTATCTAAGTCATAACTATCTTCATGTTAATGAACTTGTAAGATAAAAGAAGTAAAAATCATGTTTGATGAGTTGTAGTCGTTAGACTGTTTTGGGATGCTTTTGAGCTATATTTTGGATTGAAATTTATTTAGAACCACTTAGGTTTGTTGTTTTTGATCTTTTTATTATGATTATGGAGAAGAGAAGGTTCTGGTTGTGTTTATGAGATGAGCTCGTCGCTCAATACGTTATATTCCAATTTTCCTTTTCGTTGACAAAAGTCCTATTGTCGTTTATTGTTATTGTTGATGCGCCACTGGTTGGCTGATTATGAGCTTGATTCTAAGTTAAATTAATGTCTGGTTTCCATGGGGAGGGGGTTGGTTATGTGTTGTTGGTTGTCTTGCTTGATTTGAAAGAAAAGAGTGGTTGGAAACATGTCGTTTAGTAATATGAGATCGAGCTTGTCACTCAATACTTTGTTGTTGAGTTGTTGTCTGGTTATAGTCATTATTATGCCTATTGTAGGCTTGGGGATAGTACTAAAATAAGGGGATATACTGCCTGATTCTTTATAGGAACGAGTTATCATTCGCTATACGTCGTATAGTAGTATTCTTTAAGTTAACGAACATATTATCATTGTTATAGGTTGAGGTGCTATTTGAGACAAGTTCGTTATTGAGTTTATATAGACGTCAAGAGGAATGTATTTCCTATCCCTTTTATTTCATTAGTATGAATCCATAGTAAGTACATAGTGGATGGATCTTATATGAGAAACACATATTTTAGAGCTCGTATCTCGATATGTGTTACATATTTATGTATACTTCCATAGTATCTTGTTGAGAGGAGTTTCGCTTTATGTTACACCATGATGTTGGACAAAGATAGAGAAGTTAAATACTCACCTTCATACATTCTATATACATGATATACAACATTATATACATATATTTTCTATTGCCTGGCCACTTGGTCTATAAGAGATATTATTGCCTGGTCACTTGGCCATTGAGAGATACTATTGCCTATACTTATGGTAAGTTAGAGCTTATATTTGCCTGACCAGTTGGTCAGTGAGAGATATTATTGCCTCGCCGCTTGTTCGGCGAGAGATACTTAGCCTTATGGTTAGTGAGAGTTTATATTTGCTTGACTAGTGAGAGTTCACTGTTGCCTGGTGATGTGCCGGAGAATTTCGGCACATTTTGATACTACTTGCTTAGATTTAAACTTGTTTTACGTGCAAATTTCCTTGATACTTATGTAATTTTAGTGTATTTGCAGTATATGAAGTGTAAGGACCTAAAAGCATGGAAAAGAGCTCAAAAAGCCAACCAAAGACAAGAAAAGAGCAAAAAAGCATCGCAGAGGTGAATACGCTATCGCAAACATCACATGCGAGCCGCAAACTTCACATCAAAATCGCAAACTAAGACAGACTTCTGGGCAAACTATCATGTCAAGAATGCAGTCGCATATGCGACCGCATAACTGTTATGCGAGCCGCATAGGTGTACATGGAGATCGCAAACACAAGCAGAGTTTTGGGTGAAGTTCAGAGTCAAAAGTGCGATCGCATAACTGGAATGCTAACCGCAGAATCAATCGCAGATCAAGTATGAAGTCTACCGTATGATGGAATCGCGATGCAAAATGCGGTCGCATTTCTTTAATGCGGACCACATATCCTGAATGCTATGAAGGCAAAACCTAGGGGTGAAATCTACGACAAGCGTGTAACAATTCGGGCCATATTTCTGTTATGCGACAGAAATGCGGTCGCATTGTTGACTTCAGGGACAAATCAGTCCGAATTTCGCCTCGATTTTTGGGCCTCTATAAATAGGTCTAATAGTGTTTTGTGGGGACTATCTTGTCAGAATTTAGAGCAGAAAGTACAAGGCCTGAATTAGTTTATCTCTAGGAAGCTTTTGGATCAATTATCTTCTACTTTGTAAGCGTTATGATAATTATTATTCTTTCAGCTTCAGTTTTAGTATGAGTAGCTTATTCTAAACACTAATGTTGAGAACCCTAAATAGGTATGATGTTATTGGGTGTTTGATATTGAATATAGTTTCAACGGTTGATTGATATTTATTTACTTCTCATTCTTTAAACAGTTGTTGGTGGTTGCAAACATTAACAAACGCCATTGAATTCCATCTTTGCTTGGGAAAGCGAGGTAGAATTTGGTAGAAGTAAATAACAAAGACTCAAGGCTTTAAACCTTGTTTAATAAAATCACTTAGGAATAAGTGGGTTTTAATTTGGCACAGATTGATTATTCTTAATCACAACTCTTTTGCATTTGGAAAAATCATAAAGAGGAAATATTACCCAACTATCGGAAGATATTGGGTAATCAATTAGACATCAATTGCATATCAAAAGATTCTTCCGTTGGAAATATATCATATTGACATCGATAGTATTATACTTCATAAAGGGGGACACAACCTTGGTTTCTTTAATCATATTATTCATATTCGTAATATTGCAATTAGTCTTTATTTAAAACTAAATTCAATTCATACTTCTGTTACAATTACTTGATAGAATTACGACTGTAGTTGAGTAATACACTAATTAAGTAAACGTTTCACACCTATTCCCTGTGGGATTCGACCCCAACCTTGTTGGGTTATTATATTTGACACAGACCGCTTACACTATTTGTTAAGGTGTAATTTGAGCGTATCAAATTTTGGCGCTGTTGCCGGGGAAAGTCCTTCTATCGTTTCCTTGATGGATACTCCGGTTACAATCAGATCAACATAGCTTTGGAGGACCAAGAGTGATAGCATCAAGGACAAGGATAGAGTTTTGGAAGATCCAAGAAGGCCATTTACAAGATCTCAAGCTAAAGAGTTGCAGACTAAGGTTGTCGGACTTCAATGGCAAATAAAGAAGCTTTTAATTGTGGAGGACGAGCTCAAGCCCAAAGGAGATGAATTGTACAAGTTTTACAATTATTTGGTGGCCCAAATTGAAGTCCAAGAGGAGGAAGATTAGGTCCCGAACTCGGTCCTTTAAATCTAGCAAATGGGCACCCGAAAGAGCCCAAAATAAGCCTAAATGAGGTCCAAAAGGGGGTGTGTGAAAATGAGCCCAATTGGAGTCCAAACCAATGGCCCAAACTAGTAGTTTTAAGGTCCAAATCTGCCCCAAAGAGATTTGGCCGCCCCTTACCTACCCCCTACCTAATTTTGTGACTTTTCTTATTTCTTAGAAATCACCCTACCTAATTTTGATGACTTTTGTTACCCCTTAGCAGCCCCTACCTAATTTTGAAGACTTTTGTTACCCCTTAGCAACCCCTACCTAATTTTGAAGACTTTTGTTACCCCTTAGCAACCCCCCTACCTAATTTTAAGGTTTTTACTCCTATAAATAAGGAGTTCTTCTCATTCATGTGGAACTACATTATTGAATAAGAATATCATACTTGAGAGTTCTTTTGAACCTTTGTTACTTATGCTTTGAGATTTATCTTTCAACCTTTTACTTGTTCATAGTTCAAGGTAGTAAGATTACTTCTCTATTGTGATATCTTTGGTTCCTTTGAGGTATTCTTAGAAGGCGATTAATTCTAGATATTAATTGTTGTCTCGAGTTACTCTTAAAGCGGTCAAGATCCGAATCTATTATTTGATTTGATCTTAGGTAAAGGCGTTTGATTTCTTCAATAAATCACAACGTTGTTGCTTAGATCTTGTCAAGGCTATAGAACTTGTGTTCTTGGAAGTTCCTGGAATTCTTTCCTTGAATTTTCCCATATCCTTTATTTTCTGTACTTTAATTCTAGTTGTTCAATTCCTTATTGTTATTGCTTCCGCATTTACTTCTCAAATTCTTACTCTAGTTTGGATTCCCGACCTTGTTGCTATCAAGTGGTATCAGAGCGGTTCTATCAAGGTTTCGTTCTTGATAATTCTGGGGATTTCTTAAATACTAAGAGCAAAAGAAAAAAAAAGAAAAAAAAAAGAGTTAAAAAAAAAAAAAAAAAAAAAAACGAAAATTAGTTTTAGAAAAAGAAAAAGACAAAAAGAATTGCTTGCTCTCCAGGAAACTTCTTTCGTATCTATTTGTTTTCGAAGATTATCAAAGGAAATAAGAAGAGGGGATCCCAGATTTTAAAGATAAGATAAAAATTCAATTCTTTCTTTTTTTGTTCGTGTCTTGTTTCAACCGAGCCTAATAGTTCTAGGATTTGGTTCTTCTTTCATTTGTTCCCAAAATCTATATTTTACTACTAAGAACTTTATACGAGTTGGGTTTAACTATAAATCTACAAAGTATTTTGTTCAAAGGTTATTTCTAGAGAGAGAAAAAAAAAAAAAGTCAAAGTGTGTGTGAGAACAATTGAGGGAAAAGTCAATTTTGTCTAATACAGTTTAATTATTTAAGATGTCACGTACAGGTAGTGATGATGAACAACGGGTTCTTCAAGAAGCCGAAATCAAAGCAAGAAATGATTTTACCTTACAAGCTATGCATCAACAATTCGAAAGGTGGAATTTAC
>MCJB01052661.1:0-22647 GCA_002018475.1 Nicotiana obtusifolia | reverse complement strand
CTCGATTACAGCCAAATCCTCAAACCAGCAACTCCGAACTCAAACTCTACAACAAACCCTAAATCGACGGAGAAAATCGAACCCGTCCCTTTCAAAAAAGCTACCTTTCTACAAGGACAACCTTTCGTCAAATTTACAGAAATGGAGGTTGAACGAATGAACCAAATCGAGGGTCTGCAATATGCAGTTATTGGAAAATTCTCCTATGGGTGGCCGGACATCAAGGAACTTCGTCGGCTAATTCCTACGCAATGTGGGATAAAGGGCGACTGCAACATAGGACTACTGAGAGATAGGCACATACTAATTTGTCTGACATTGTGGCAAGATTTCCTCATATTCACTTCTAAAGCGGTGTATTATTTGAAAGCAAGAGATGGGTATGAATACCAGATGAGAACCTTAATCTATGATTCAAAGTTCAAGGAAGGAGAAGAAACTTCAAAGGCGATGGCGTGGATTTCCTTTCCCAGTCTCTTACCAACTTTTTTTTGTGAAGGAATACTTATTTTCACTGGCATCTGCTGTTGGAAAACCATTACATCTGGATATGGCCACAATAAACAAGACGAGACCTAGCTGTGCTAGGGTAAAAGTTCTGGTTGACCTTCTGTCGGAACTACCAAAGAAGGGGAGAATGGATATTGAAAACGAGGCCACTGGCGCAGTAAGAACAGAGTAGATCAAAATCCAATATGACTTTATCCCCAAATATTGTAAGCAGTGTAAATTGCAAGGACACGACATGTTAGAATGTTGGAGCTGCATAATTGATAAAGGAGAACACTGCCGAGATTCCAAGAACAAAAGTCAAAGAAAGAGAGGCAGCACCTCTATTGATTCTATCAAGTGGTAAAGTAGTTGGCAACAATAGTTTACAATGGAAGGAAGTTA
The DNA here is from genome assembly GCA_002018475.1 of Nicotiana obtusifolia. Lineage (NCBI taxonomy): Eukaryota > Viridiplantae > Streptophyta > Magnoliopsida > Solanales > Solanaceae > Nicotiana > Nicotiana obtusifolia. The sequence continues at coordinate 21,753 of MCJB01052661.1, read as the reverse complement.
ATCGAGCACAGAACAAAAACAAACAGGTAGCAATCAAAGAGAAGTTGGAAATGATTCCATCTATATCAGAAGCTCAGGAAGTACAGACAAACAATAAGTTTGCTCTGCTGGAAATTGAACAAGGGGAAGCTAAAGAATAAAGGCAGAGCTCCACAAGTGGAGAAGCAGAAGAAGAAAAGAATGCACATACCTGAATGGCAACACAGATCAATTCACCACCAGGTAGCAGCAAACACCACCAGTCTTCAATGATCAAAAGAAGTGAACGAAGAGACATAATAGTAGCTACAACAGACAATGAAACAACAATCCAATAGGTGAACAGGCAATTTAGAAATCCAAGTACAATCAAAGATGTGGATGAGGCTTAAAGAATTCAACTTAGTGAAGGCAAGTTATGCAGTCAACAAACAGAGGAAGAATCAGAAGAAGAACAAATACCATCTGGCACAGGCAGCAAGGAGGAACCAACTGATGAAGAACTAAAGCAGGAACTACAAAGTACAAAAGGTAAACCAAAACAGCAGGACACAATGAAGAAAACTCATACAATGGAAGCAATGCTGACCTGCACATTGACACCTTCAAAGTCAATGACAGTTGATAAACAACATACAACAGAGCATAAAGATAGCAAGCAATCAGCAGACACCTGGACCAAGAATAGAAGATCCAATGAGTTACAGAACAATTCATCTGCCAAAACCAAACAACAGATCAAATTTGGAACAGACTGCTCTCAGGAGTTCAACATCAATAAATGCCAGCTGATCCACAATACAACAGACACAGAATTGAATCAAGAAGGGATCAATTTACAAGTGATAAAGTGTAGAAGTGAAATTGATGAAGAGGAGCAAACAGTTGATGCAGGAAGGGAACTTGATGAGGAATCAAGCACACAAAGCTTAATAAATGCAGCTAGACAAGCGGATCTCTCTCCAAAGTTGTTGGATGAAGTGAAATCAACCAAAAAAGGCAGGAAGAAACAGTTTAAGGACACTCAAAGTGTAGGGGCAGGAGTCCAAACAAGAAGGATCTTATCTAAATCTCAATCCTAATCATGAATGGGATCATTTGGAACATAAGATCAGTTAACACATGAAAGCCTTTGAAAGGCTTATCAATATGCACAGGCAGCACCACTTCCAATTCATTGGAATCATGGAGCCAAAACAAAAAGTCAGGAAACTGGAAAGATACAGAATGAGGATTGGACTGCTACAATACTTTGCTAATGTATCAAACAAGATATGGGTCTTCGTAGATGAGGATCATGAAGTCGATATAATATGCGACTTAGAGCAGCAACTAACTCTGATACTAATAGTGGTGGATTCACAAACAGCTTTCATTGTCACATTCGTATATGCAAAATGTAAGGCTAATGAAAGAATAGAACTATGGGACAGCCTACATAACCTTGCTAGTAACATGACACTACCTTGGCTAGTGGGAGGTGACTTTAATGTCATATGGGATGAGGAAGAGAAGTTCGGAGGCCTTCCAGTAACATTGAAGGAGATTGAAGATTTCAGACATTGCATCAATTCAAAGGCAGCATATACACATGATGGAATAGGAGAGCAGAAGATGATTGTATTTTCAAAAGATTGGACAGGTGCTTAACCAACCTGTCGCTACAACAATGGCTACCACAACTGGAGGTCACTCACCTACCAAAAATAGGCCCGGATCACTGCCCTCTGTTACTGTCCTGTAACATAAATGCCATCTCCACAAAGAGAGCTTTCGGATTTCTTAACTTCTGGATAAAGCACCATAACTTTAAAGCAGTTGTAAGGGAGCACTAGAAAACATATTTCATTGGGGACCCTTTCATAGTCTTCAACCACAAGCTGAAGAAAGTAAAGAAAGCATTATCAACATGGAGCAGAACAACCTATGGAGACATTTTCCAAAAGATAACAAGTCTAGAGGAAGTTGTCAAGGTTCATGAAGCCCAATTTGAGCTTCATCACACTACCCAAAACAGAATGAGATTATAGCAGGTACAGACTTAAATCTAGAAGAGGAGTTCTGGAAGTAGAAATCAAGCATGACTTAGTTCAAGAATGGAGATAGAAATACAAAATTCTTTCACGCACAAGTGAATGGCAGAAGAAAGAGACTACAACTTAGAAGAATCCAGAACAACTTGGGTACTTGGCTAGAAGATAATGCTGAAATAGCAAGTGAAGCAATCAACTTCTTCAAAACACAGTTTCATGAAGACAATCCACCTACAACATTTGAAATACTGGATCACATTCCTACATTGGTAGACAACGCAGACAACTATCTGCTGATGCATCAACCAACAAGTGAGGAAGTTAAAAATATAGTATTTGGATTGAATGCAATAAGTGCAAGAGGACCATATGGCTTCACTGGGTGCTTCTACCAATCATGTTGGGATATAAATCGAGGAAGATATAGTTGACATGGTTAAAGCAGTATTTAATGGGCACACTCTTCCTAAATGCATCACACACACTAATTTAGTACTGCTGCCCAAGAAGAAGGAAATACTTACTTTATCAAACTTAAGACCAATCAGCCTCAGCAATTTTATCAACAAGATATTCTCAAGAGTAATCCACGACAGACTGGTAACCATTCTACCAAAGCTGATTTCAGTGGAACAAGCTGGCTTGTCAAAGTCAGAAGCATAGTGGAAAATGTGCTCCTAACTCAGGAGATTGTAACAGATATTCGACCCAGAACCAAAGCAGGTCCAAATGTTGTAATTAAACTGGACATGACCAAGGCTTATAACAGACTATCATGGCTATTCCTGACCAAGGTACTAAGGAAGATGGGCTTTGAAGAAAGTTTCATTGGTTTGATACATAGATTGGTGGCCAACAACTGGTACTCTGTTCTGATCAATGGAGAACCACATGGCTTCTTCAAATCTACAAGAGGAGTCAAATAAGGAGACCCTTTGTCACCTGCTTTATTCATAATAGCAGCAGAAGCCATGTCCAGAGCACTCAATTCTCTTCATTCCAACTCTCAATTATGTGGATTTGGCTTACCTAAATGGAGTCCTAAGATCAATCACCTGGCATATGCAGATGATACCATCATCTTCTCCTCGTCAGATGCCACATCACTCTAGCTAATAATGGGAATACTGACTACATATGAAGATGCATCTGGCCAGCTGATAAACAAGAATAAATCTGCAGTATACATGCATCACTCTACTTCAACACATGTGATCAACAAGGTACAGAGGATTACAGGAATCCTACAGCAAGAATTCCCTTTCATATATCTTGGTTTTCCAATCTTCTACATGAGAAGAAAAATATACTACTACCAAAGTCTCATACATAAAGTGATGAACAGACTCCAAGACTGGAAAGGGAAGCTACTATCCACAGGAGGTAGGGCAGTACTCATCACACATGTCCTGCAAAGTATGCTGATTCACCTCCTCTCTGCAGTAAATTCTCCTGCCAATGTTATGAATAAGCTTCACAAACTAATTGCTCAATTCTTCTGGAGCAATTCTGTGGGAAATCGAAGAAGACACTGGGCATCATGGAGCACCTTATGCTTGCCATGTGAGGAAGGAGGTGCAGGCTTCAGGTCCTTACAAGACATGTCTGCCGCCTTGTTTTGCAAACTACGGTGGAACTTCAGAACATAACCAAGCTTATGGAGTGCTTTTATGAGCCAGAAATACTGTAAGAAACTCAACCCAGTAATTGTTCCTTGGAAAGGTGGATCAAACATTTGGAAGAAAATGCTTGAATGTAGAAGCATCATTGAGCACCAAATACTCTGGCAACCTAAAATGGGGTCTTCACTGTTCTGGTTCGAAAATTTGACAGGACTGGGAGCCTTATACTTTGTCACCCCTCCTGATTTCATTTGTGATGAAACTATTCAGAATATACAAGATGTAATAGAAGATGGGATTTGGAATGAAGACAAGATCAATAACATTAAGCCACCAGGTGATTGGTAGGGGTACTAGATGAATCAGTGTGGATGCTAGACACCAGTGGAGAATTCACTGTCAAGACAGCTTGGGAATACTTGAGAAAGAGACAACATCCTTCAAATGCATATAGAAATATATGGGTGCAAGGATTGCCTTTCAAAATTTCCTTCTTCATGTGGAAACTTTGGAGAAATAGACTACCACTGGATGACTACTTCAAAAAACTGGGATTCCAAATGGCTTCTAAGTGTTGGTGCTGCACAGACCCACAGGAAGAGACCAGACAACATTTGTTCTTCACATCATATGCTGCAAACACAGTATGGAGATACTTTCTTGGCAATGTAGGAATCGATATACAGGGCATCACTCTGCACCAAGCAGTGGTCAAGTGTTAAACTGCAACAGTCGTCCATAGACTAAAACCATTTATGCAGGCATTACCTTATGTGATCATTTGGGAATTGTGAAAAAGAAGAAATAGTTACAAATATGGAGACACGGTCACAATTAATTGAGTTATCTATCAAATCACTTCCACTCTCCAGATGCTTATCAAGGTCAAGAAACTAGGAATCAAAACATCCCTCAGAAATGGCCTGATATCATCTGCAGGATGGAACAGTACACTCCCATCTTGAAGTGTACTAAAGTGTTTTGGGATTTCCCCAGACAAGGAAGGATTAAGGTCAATACAGATGGCACCTCCAGAGGCAACCCAGGTAAAAACTCCATTGGCTATGTTATGAGAAATGAAGAGGGAGATATAATGCATGCCTACAGTAAAGAAATCAAAGAAAGCACAAACACTGAAGCTGAGGCACAGGCAATGGTGGAAGCCTTGAGATACTGCATCCATAAGGGTCACCTTCTAATTGAGTTACACACTGACTCCATGATGCTTATGAAGAGCATAAAGGAAGAATGGAAGGTTCCTTGGTCCATAAAAGATACAGTTGCAAAAATAAGGAAATTGATGACACAATGCAATGCAACAATTGAACACACATTTAGGGAGGGCAACAAATTGGCAGATCATCTAGCAAACTATGCTCTAGATGTTAGTCCTATTGACTGTCAGCACTTTGGGGAATTGGATACACAAAGCAGAAGACTGATTAACAGCGATAAGAGTTAATGTCCCTATTTGAGAATAAAGGTGACAGGAAACAGAGGAAAGTAAATAATCCAAGAAGAAAAAAGACAAGCAGCAAAATGAAGGATTTCACAGAAAAGACTGCAGGATTGTCAATGCAGATTTCAAGATCCTCTCAATGGATAACCATTGTACACCTGAGATCAAACACTGACCTTAAAATGTTCTTAATCTCTTTGTTTCTGATACAGGTACAAGAGAATGCAAAGCAAGACACCAACAAAAAGTCTAGCAGAGACATCAAGGATGCAGAAATTCTTGATATACTGCTTGAAAATGCACTGGAAGGCCACTGTTTTAAAGAACAAATGGCTCACACTAACAAGCAATTATGTTTTGCAGGAAATATCGAAGATTTGAGCTGTTACCAACAGAGAACCAATATTAACATCATGAACTCAAGTAGCAGGCCTTCACATGGAATACAACTCATTAGATGGACTCAATATGTTTTTGATGAAGCAATAGGGAGAATTCCAAGCATCCAAAATCTTATCAACAAATGCACAGACACCAGCAATAAATAGATCACACAGGAAAGCAACAACAGAAGAGAAATGTTCAAATATACAGCAATCTGTGTAAGCAGCATCCACAGAGGGACACTCAAGGCAATCCCCCCAACAGGCACACAGCAGCAGCAGCAACAGAAAAAGATATACAACTTTTTCACAGAGCAGCATCAGCAACACAAGACTACACTCATACCTTACTGGAATCAGAATATCACAGCAGAAGCACTTCAGTCAAGACAGTCCTCAAGTCAACACCAGTAACATGAGAAGATTAACCTTAGCAGCTTCAATCTCCCAAGACACAACATCAAAACAGTAGTCAATTCAGGGGAAAACATTATTGCTTTCAACAGTTCTTTCAAAGTGGTAGCTAGTGTAGAAGGATTCAGATCAGTGCTGAAAAGGCTCAATCTGTTGCATTTACATCACTTATCAGGAATCCTTCTCACTAGCATACAAATCAGCAAATCACCCAGCATACAATTAAGTAGCAGCAGCAGCATAGCAACAACAGGATGGTCACCCTCTATCATCACCAAGCATTGGAACACAGTCAACAATCAACTTAGCAGACATAGCAATATAAATTAGCAACCTCCAAGTTTGCACCAACCACATGACTCGGAAACACAGTTATCACACAATCAATCAACACAATGCTCAGCAATTCATCAGAATCAAACACACAACCAAAGCAGCAGTAACACAAACCACAATGTCTCTAAAGAATTCCAGCTTTCTGAAGGCAGCTTGATTGGGTTCATATTATTGCTGCAGTTGCAAGGTGTGGTATTAGCACCTCTGGTGCTCAATCTCTTGCAACCACAGCAATCATCATGGACACTCTCGAACACATTACACCACTGAAAACATAACTACACTCAACAGCACAGTAACAACATTCAGTTCCAGCAGACAATGCAAGACAAGGAACCAACACTAACTCCACATCAGACAAAAACAAGAGAAGACAGCAATCTGCTGTAGCAACTCAGGCACACTACTAACAGCAACAGCCACTTTAAACCAAACAATCATCTTCAACTTGGCTTTTCTTTACAAAGTCAAAGCAAAATTGAAGATAGCTTGCACTATTTTGGCACTCTTTTGACGATCCCAGAAAACACTTTTGGACACCAGGTGAACATACAAGGGAATACTTCCCCAAATCACAGGATAGAAGCAGGAACACATGTAATGTTTTGTATAGCTGACCTAGAACAGTCTCACTTTGTTTTTGTAAGAGCGAATGTCTACAAAATAGATAGTCGCCACACCACCACTCTTTAGGTGGAAGAATTGATGCAATATCAAATTGATTATAGGCGGTTGGCTATTTGGATCATGGTCCGATATTGTGCTGAATGATCAATTCATAAAAGTTATATTGAACGTTTAAGTTGAATCATAAGTCACATAAGAGCTTGAAGACCAATGGATGTCCCAATTTTAGATCAAGTCAAGTAAGTAACTGGTACAAATACTAGATTGAACTTAAGAGAAGTGGTCTAAAAATTTGACCTGCTGCTCTGAAGTTTAGTTTTGGCTAAAGTTGCATCAATTTTTATGTATACGGTCGAAATCGGGCTCGACTATTGCACGACAGATCGGGATCGGAATGCGAAGGGTTGAAGATCGACCCTGAGTCTGATTGAACCAGAACACGAGGTTAGAATGTCCGTCCTCGAGAACATTGAGCCCATGATCCCGGAATCGACCCTGACCTCGAATAAGCTCGAGGAAACATCGTCGGTATAACTCCAACAGAAGACCGAAATAACAGAAGGCCGAAATATCCGTAACCGGTTGGATATTTCAGCGGGAATCTCGGCACGTATCAATAAAGAACCAGCAAATCAGCAAACCAGGATATTTTTACCTTTTACTATATAAAGGGGGTCTGATTACTTGTAAAAGATATTGTAACACGCATTTGAAAGCAAGATATTATTATTCTCGTCAAGTTCTTGTTACTCTCTTGTTGTTTCTGTTCTGATATCAATAAAAGCATTTTTGGCTCGAGGGTGGCAAACTTTCCTAGGCTAAGACTGTTCAACTTGTGTGGTTAGTATTTACTTTTCCATTACTTATTTCAATTGCAATCTGATTTGTCGTTTTGTATCAAATTAAATCACACATCCTTAAAACCGCTTATAAATTCAATTATTATCCGATTTTGAGGGTAAACAGTTTGGCGCCTACCATAGGGCTAAGGATAATAGTGGTTATTTGATACAAATCTCCATAACACACACTACTTTACACCTGCTCTTTGAAGTATCTCAGATTTCAGGATAAAACATAAAATTTCAAACTCTCAATCAGCACCCTTACATGTTGACAACGAGTCCGGTCACCACGGTTAAAATAACAACATAGTGCCCGGTGAAGGAGTACCGCCTGTTGATCCCATTGGAATTCCGATCGCAGATCTGATTGATGCAAAAATACCGTCCGTAGTGAAGCCCGATCGCCAACACAAAACACACAAAATATTGAAGGAGACAGGATCAGTCTACGGGTGATCTTCGAAATGTTGCAGGCTCAACAGGCGGTGATAGCTCAGTTACAGAACCAAAGCCATGCGCCGAGCAGGGTTGAACCTGATCCACCCTGGGAAGTCACCCGCAGGGATGAATCGATCATAGAAAGGTCAAATAAACATGAATCGGAGGCTAACCCCGAGATCATAAAGAAGTTCGAGGAGCTGACAAAATGGAAAGAATCAGGGGAGAAGAAAATCGAAGCTAATGACAAAAAGGTGGAAACCTACAATTCCAGGTTAGACCAAATCCCAGGAGCCCTGCCAATATTAAAAGGCCTGCATTCCAAGAAGTTCGTGCAAAAATCTTTTCCTCCGAGCGCGGCTTCGAAGCCGGTCCCTAAGAAATTCCGCATGCCCGATATTGCTAAGTATAACAGAACAACCGACCCAAATGAGCATGTAACCTCTTACATATGTGCCATCAAAGGGAATGACTTAGAGGATGATGAGATTGAGTCTGTCCTATTGAAGAAGTTCGAACAAACACTATCAAAAGGGGCTATGATTGGTATCATAAATTACTTCCTAATTCTATTGATTCATTTTCTATGCTTGCTGATTCTTTTGTGAAAGCACACACCGGGGCCATCAAGGTCGAGGCCAGGAAATCGGACCTTTTCAAAGTAAAATAGAAGGATAATGAGATGCTCAGAGAGTTCGTGTCCCGTTTTCAAATGGAACGAATGGATCTGCCTCTGATTGCTGATGATTGGTCTATTCAGGCTTTCACTCAAGGGCTCAATGTTCGAAGCTCGGTGGCTACACAGCAGTTGAAACAAAACTTGATAGAATATCCGACTGTTACTTGGGCTGACGTGTATAACCGGTATCAATCGAAGATCAGAGTGAAAGATGATCAACTCGGGGCCCCTTCATGGTCTGTTTGAGAGACATCGATCGTGAGCCGAGACCAAACAGGGATCGGTATCAGCCATATACTGGAAACCGAAGTAGCAGTGGGTCCGGGCGGAACTCCATGAGAAATGAAAGGAGAATTGACCGAGGTCAGAGCAACCCGGGACTCATGACCAAAAAAAGATTTGACAAGTCCGTCAGACCTAAAGAAGCACCGAGGCTATCAGAATACAACTTTATGTCGATGTTGCTGCCATTGTATCAATTATCGGGCGCATCAAAGATACCAAATGGCCTCCACCTCTATAATCTAATCTAACCCAAAGGGATCCTAACCAGATGTGCAAATATCATGGCACTCACGGTCACAGAACGAAAGATTGTCGACAACTGAGAGAGGAAGTAGCCCGACTATACAATAACGGGCATCTTCAAGAATTCTAGAGCGACCGAGCCAAGAATCATTTCAGGAACAGGGATTCTAACAAACAGACATAATAAAAAGAACCTCAACACATCATTAACATGATCATCGATGGGGTCGATATCCCTCAGAGGCTGATGTTGAAACGCACCAAAGTATCCATCACTAGAGAAAAACGAACTCGAGACTACATATCGGAAGGAACTTTATCTTTCAACGACGAGGACGCGGAAGGGATTGTACAGGCCCACAATGATGCACTAGTAATATCTGTACTCTTAAATAAAATTTGAGTTAAACGTGTGTTAATTGATCCAGGTAGCTCGGCCAATATCATTCGATCGAGGGTCGTGGAGCAGCTCGGTCTACAAGACCAAATCGTACCTGCAGTCCAAGTTCAAACGGATTCAACATGGCTTGTGAAACCACTAAGGGTGAGATAATATTACCGGTAAACATCACCGGGACCATACATGAAGCTAAGTTTTATGTAATTGAAGGAGACATGAGGTACAGCGCTTTGTTCGGAAGGCCATGGATCCACAATTAAGGCAGTACCCTCAACTCTGCGCCAAGTATTAAAAATCCCAACACCGGATGGAATTAAAATGGTCTACGGAGAACAGCTAGCCGCAAAGGAGATGTTTGCGGTCAAAGAGGCAATTCCTATATTTGCATTTACAACGACAAAGGGGTCGAGTTTGATCACAAAGCCAAAAACCTTATAGCAATTGCCAATACTAGCTTCGACCCAACCGGAAGAACAGGGGACTGATAAAGACGATGATTACGAGGTACCCAAGTCTTTTATAGCCCCTGATGATTCCGATGTCACCAAATCGACGGTCGAGGAGCTGGAACATGTCATATTGGTCGAGCATCTACCTGATCGACGGGTGTACCTGGGCACGAGGCTAAATCCCGAGTTTAGGAAAAAACTCATTTAGTTTCTTATGGCTAATATATGCTTGGTCCCACCTTGATATGACAGGGATCACACCGGAGATAACTACTCACAAGCTGAGCCTGGACCGAAGTTCCATCCGGTCAAGCAAAAGAGGAGACCCCAGTCCGAAGTTAAACATGCTTTCATCAAGTACGGGGTATCTAAACGACTTAAAATAGGGTCCATTCAGGAGGTTAAATACCTGGATTGGTTAACAAATGTAGTAGTAGTCCCTAAAAAAGGAAACAAATTAGGAATGTGTGTAGACTATAAGGATTTGAATAAGGCATGTCCCAAGGATTCTTTCCTTTTTGCCCAACATCGATCGAATGATCGATGCCACGGCCGGCCACGAGATCCTCAATTTTCTCGATGCCCACTCCGGGTACAACAAAATACGGATGAACCCGGGTGATCAGGAAAAAACCTCCTTCATTGTTAAATACAGCACATACTGCTACAACGTGATGCCATTCGGTTTAAAGAACGTCGGTGCCACTTACCAATGCCTAGTAAATAGGATGTTTGAGGGACAAATAGGAAAATCAATGGAGGTTTACATTGACGACATGTTGGTTAAGTCCCTGCGAGCAGAGGACCATTTAAAACATTTGCAGGAAACCTTCAGCATATTAAAGAAATATAATATGAAGTTGAACCCGGAGAAATGCGTGTTTGGAGTTGGTTTAGGTAAATTCCTTTGATTTATGGTATCCAACCGAGGAATCGAGATCAACCCCGACAAAATCAAAGCTATCGAAGACATCACGATTGTCGACATCGTGAAGGTCGTGCAAAGATTAACTAAGCGCATAGCCGCCCTGGGGCGATTTATTTTGAGGTCATCTGACAAGAGCCATCGATTCTTTGCACTATTGAAGAAGAAGTTTAACTTCTCATGAACCCCAAAATGCCAACGAGCTTTGGAGGAACTCAAACGGTACTTATCGCGCCCATCGCTGCTTCACACACCGAAGGCAGACGAACAACTATACTTGTACTTGGCCGTTTCGGAGATAGCGGTAAATGGAGTCCTGGTCCGGGAAGAGAAAGGTACACAATTTCCAATTACTATGTTAGCAGGACCTTAGGTGAGGCTGAAAATAGGCATCCTCACCTAGAAACGCTATTGCTCGCTTTGCTAAGCGCCTCTAGGAAACTAAAACCATACTTCTAGTGTCACCCCATATGTGTAGTAACTACTTACACGTTGAGAAATGTTATGCATAAGCCCAAGCTCTCGAGCCGGTTGGCCAAATGGGCCGTGGAAATCAGTGGGTACAATATTGATAATCGACCCCGTTCCGCCATTAAGTCTTGAATTTTGGCAAACTTTGTAGCCGACTTTACACCGGGCCTAATACCCGAGGTCGAAAGAGAGTCATTAATCAACTCACGGACCTCCTGGGGAATCTGGACCCTCTTTATGGACGGCGCCTCGAACACAAAAGGGTCCAGACTTGGCATCGTATTGAAGCCACCAACAGGCAATGTAGTTAGGCATACTGTGAATTGACTAACAATGAGGCCGAATATGAGGCCATAATTGTAGGTCTCGAACTAGCCAAAAGCTTGGGGACAGAGATAATTGAAGTTAAGTGCAAATGTGGGACGTTCGAGGTCAGAGAAGAACGAATGCAAAGGTACCTGGATAAATTGCGGGTAACATTACATCGATTCAAAGAATGGAGTTTGCAACATATATCTCGGGATAAAAAAAAATGAGGCCGATGCCCTCGCTAACCTAGGATCATCAGTCGAGGACGACGAATTCAACTCAGGGTCGGTCCTACAATTTATGAGATCGGTAGTGGAGGAAGGCCATGCCGGGATTAACTCAACGAGCCTAACTTGGGCGTTTGATGGCCCACTCGCGATATGTATAGGACTAGGGGACACCGAATACGTTTTGAGGGAAATCCACGAAGGCACCTTTGGAAAAGGACGCAAAGAATTTCGTACGAAAATGTGATGAATGTCAAAGACACACTCCCATATTCATCAGCGCGGGGAACTACTGCATTCGGTCTTGTCACTATGGCCGTTCATGAAGTGGGGAACGGATATTGTCGGCCCCCTTCCATGGGCACCTGGTAAGGCTCAATTCATATTATTTTTGGCTGACTATTTTTCTAAGTGGTGAAGACCAGGCATACGAAAAGATGAGGGAGAAAGAAGTCATCGACTTCATTTGGGATCATATCGTATGCCGATTCGGAATGCCGGCCGAGATCATGTGCGACAACGGGAAACAATTTATCGGCAGCAAGGTAAGAAAGTTTCTCGAAGATCATAAGATCAAAAGGATCTTATCAACACCCTACCACCCTAATGGCAATGGGCAAGCAGAATCGACCAACAAAACCATAATCCAAAACCTCAGAAAGAGGTTAACCGATGCCAAAGGAAGGTGGAAGGAAATCCTGCCTGAAGTCTTATGGGCATACCGAACTACTTCAAAGTCCAGTACCAGGGCCAACCCGTTATCACTAGTCTACGGTGCCAAAACTCTGATATCGGTCGAAGTCGGAGAATCAAGTCTCAGGTTCTGATATGCAACCGAGGAATCAAATGGTAAAGCTATGAACACGAGCCTCAATTTATTGGATGAAAGGCGCGAAGCAGCCTAAGTCGGTTGGCCGCTCAAAAGCAGGGGATCGAGAGATATTACAATCAAAGGACCAACCTTCGACACTTCAGTGTCGGGGACTGGGTACTAGGGAAGGTTACACTAAACACCCTAAACCCGAACGAAGGGAAGTTAGGGCCCAACTGGGAAGACCCTTACAAAATTATCGATATCATCGGTAAAGGATCGTACAAACACGGAATGATGAACAGTTAGCAACTACCGAACAACTGGAACATAGCTCACTTGAAGTGATACTATTGCTAAGTACGATCCCATTCATTTCCTTTTATTTATTTACATTTTGAACTAACACTTGCAGGGAATCATCGAGAAACGATACAATTTTTAGGTATGAAAGCGTCGTTGCACTCTTTTCCCTTGAATCGATTTTGTCCCAAATGGGTTTCTCGACAAGGTTTCTAACGAGGCAATAGTAAATCGTGCTAACATAGAATTGAAGGCCCGTTACGAACCAGTATCGAAGGTCATGACAACAATATTCAAGGTCTCTCTATGCTCGGTCCCAAACACTGGTGGGCATCACCCTCGGATAATGACTTTAGCAAGGAAGGAAACTTTACGATTCAATGATCTCGGCTTGATCTGTAGGATTTACTGTAAAGGAAAAACGGTCACATGAACTGTACCCACATAGACTACTCGGGCCCTGGTGTGAAACCTGTTCACATGTGTAACTATCACGCACAAGAATAAAAGAAGTTTCTACCTAGCGGATAAATATCTTATCCTTTAAGATGTTCTCTTTTTTCTTTTGAGGAATTTCGTACATTCGATCCCCTAAAGGTGCCGTGCCCAAGGTTCGCCTTTACCCGGGTTCAAAAGATCACCTCAATCGGGGACTTTCGTCCAAAATCAAACTCAGACGGCTCGGGCTATCGGAGCCCAGGAGCACAAGACCTATTAGGCAACACCCGAACCTTAAAGGCTACAACCACCTCCAATCGGGGACTCTTATCTTAGGCAAAGCCCAGATAACTCGGAGTAAAGCCCACTGGGAAACACCCAAACTAAAAGGGCTATAGCCATACTGAAACGGCTCAGAGATGTCCGAGACCCGTAACAAAAATAAGGCCTTTCTAAAGGCTACCTTCGGCAAACTATAATCTCAACTACTTTGGGAAAAAGTTTTCGGTAATACCGAATCCCCGTGATGCCTTAAAATATAATAATATTAAAGGTAAGGTTTTTTCGAATCTCCGAACGTAACCTAACTATTTCATGCTAAGGCATTTCGATCTTTGCGAATATAAATAAAAAAGTAAAGGGAAAATTCAAAAGTTGTTGAAGGGAAAAAGTCTTATATACATATCAAAAGTTCTTTTTACAGGGGCTAAACAGCCCCGATGCAAATTTTTACAAAGGTCGAACGGCCTCAACAAAAGGGTGATACAAAAAGCAAAAAACAAAAAAATCTAAAAGGGTCCTAAGTGGCCTAGTCTTCATTGGGGTCCGCATCATCACCTTCGGGGTCTCCGCCACCCTCGGACACAACCAAATCTTCAGACTCCTCGGAATCTTCCTCCTCATGATAGGCTAGCTTCCTGGCCTCGGCTTCAAGCACCTTGGCATTCTCGATCTCAGCCGATAAATCAAAACCCCGAGCGTGAACTTCCTCGAGGGCCTCCATTTGGGATTGCCACTTCATATGCTCAACTATAATTTTTACAAGGTCCGAGCCGCCTTGACTTGGGCCTTGTACAGGGCCACCATTTCATCAGCTCCGCCTTTGACCACAACGACCTCTGACTTGGCCGTTTTATGTTCCTTGGCCAGACTTTCTCGATCCGAGACAGCCGAACCTAACCGGGATTAGAGCTCCTCAACCTTTTTTCTCTGAACCTCAGCCCTCTCCTTTGCTGTTCTTAGCTGGATTTCAGCCGAAGTTAGTTGTGCCCGAATAGCCTCTTTTTCCAAGGCCAGACGATCCATTCGGCCTCTCCATTCATCGATCTCAGCTTTGACTATATCCATTTCAGCTCGAAGCTGGTCAATTCGATCGAGTTTTTGCTGGACCTACAGATTTTGACCATCAGCCACAGAATCAAATTCATCGTCATTAACCTCAAAAAATTTTACCTGCTCGACCAAATCAGCATGTTCCTTCCGAGCAACTTCTAACTCGGCACGGAGGTTTTTAACCTCCCCTTCGAACTGCTTGCTAAGAAGTTTAAAGGCATCTCTCTTCTTAGTGAGCCCACAAACTTCAGCTTTGAGTTGCTTCAGCTCGTCCCGGTACCTTAAAAAGGTCTCATGATGAAGCACCGAGACCTACAAGCACGAAAAGAAACACTAAGTTATCTACGAAATAATCTAAGTGTAAATCAAAAAATCACTTAGTAAAGCATAAAGTTACCCGGTTCAGCGCCTATTGTGCTTCGTTGAAAGGCAGGGTGCATCCACTCGTTCATCATGGCTCATCCTCGGTCACCAAACACTGATGATAATTGGTTACCCCTATGGGGGCGGAGAAGACTCGGGCATCCTCTAGAAGGGAGATAATAATGGATCACCTCCAATCGAGATTAGCACTTGGGGAAGGGAATCGATCGACCAATTTCGGGCTCGAGGAAGGCCTATTTGCTTCAGAGGGTGAGCTCTTCCTCGGTATCTCCAAATCACCAAATCCGGTGGAGTCCTCCGTGGCCGTTGAATCTACACCGTCGAAAAAATAGCGGAAGGGGTCGTTCTCTCTATGGGCTCCCTCGATGGGGCGTTCTTTTGCACCTTGGGCCTCGTTGAACATTAACTTTATGAACGAGGGCGACTCGGCAATCTCTATCGGGGCAAGTGCTTTCTGCGAGGCCCTTGCCTTTCGAGCTGCGGCGGCTCGCTGGCCACCAAATCGAAGGCTTCTCCTTCCCCCTCGGACTCATCGCTCAATCGATAGAATGAGTCCGGAGATAGTACTCAAGCACTGGTGTTTT
Source organism: Nicotiana obtusifolia (assembly GCA_002018475.1). Classification (NCBI taxonomy): domain Eukaryota; kingdom Viridiplantae; phylum Streptophyta; class Magnoliopsida; order Solanales; family Solanaceae; genus Nicotiana; species Nicotiana obtusifolia. The sequence goes on along the minus strand of MCJB01052661.1, from coordinate 5,777 downwards.
CCTTGGGTTTACTCGCCAATCTTTTCCTTGGCTTCTTCTTCTCGAAGCTCGGAGAACTCGGAGCCCTTTTTCTTTTCTTCTCTTTATCCTGCCTCGGAGCAGATGGTTCAGAGAGGATATCGTCATCACCGGATGTAGGCCTTATTGCGACATCTTTGGAAAGACCTGCAAAGAAAAAAGAAATGAGTAAGGGCGCAGCAGGACGGAGGAAACCTAAGTGTTGTCGACTCAAGAAAGGAATCTCACCGTTAGAACGGGCCTTCCACCGGCCCTTCGAAAGCTTGCGCCATACGCATTCGGAATATTATTTCTGGACACAATTCCCTCGACCCACTCCTTGAGTTGAGGAAATGCATCTGGCAATCGAGCAACAGCTGCACCACCATAAAACATCGATGAGAAGGTAGGAAAAGGAAAAGCGATGAACAAAAACTTGAAAGCAAGATAATACTTACATGTCATGTTCCACTTCTCAGGAAATGGCATATGCTTTGCTGGGATCAAATCCGAGGTCTTCACTCGGACAAAGCGGCCTAACCAGCCTCGATCTAGATCTTCATCGGTGCTCGAGAACGGGGCTTTACTGGCCCGACGAGCAAGCTTGATTAGTTCCCCTCGATAAAGTTGGGGACTATATAAGCGCATAAGATGGTCGAGGGTGAATGGATACCCCTCGATCTTACTTATGGAAAAACGCAGAAGAATTACTATCCTCCAAAAAGAAGGGTGAATTTGATCAAGGGTCACCTCGTACCTCTTACAGAAGGCAATAATGACCGGGTCCAAGGGATCCAGCGTGAAGGAATAAGTGCAAACACTTATAAATTCTTCCACATGGGTAGTTATGGCTTCCTCAAGCTTGGGGACCACAACGTGCTTATTAGCCCAGTTGCAATCTTTCTTGACCTCGGAAAGGACGTCCTCAGTGATCGAGCAAATATATCTCGAGACCGGCTTACACCAACCCGGTACTGAAGAGGGCTTATCGGTCTTAAAATCAGCACTGGTCAGGCACCCCCCAGGGATGAACATTTTCAGAGGAGGAGGTTCCGGTGCCGGTTCCTTGGTAGCAGCAACGAAACGTTTTCCTCTACAGCCGGTCGCGAGGCAGAGGGAGTTTCTTTTTGGGAATAGATTTTGAAGTCTTTGCCATTTCTTTGATAAATGAAGAAAAGAGAGGGAGTTTAAAGATTAAGCTTGATGGTTGGGGATAAAAACAGAGCTGAAGTTCTTGTAAAAAGATTTCAGAATACCTAGAAATTTATGCTGGGAAGAGTTGAAATTTCTAAGAAACAGGAGTAGAGAAGATTTGGATGTAAAGTTTGAATAAATGAAAAAGGGGGTATTTATAATTTACAAACGACGGTTCAAAGCCAGGAGTTGCCGACCAGCAACAGACGAGCATTTAATGCCATTAAGACGTGACTGACGAGACGTTTCGTTCATTTTGTCGTTTCTGACGCGAAGTACCGAAGAGAGAATTGGAAGCTCATATCATTTCTCGCCGTTTACTCTCTGAAAAACGAAGGGATTATCCATATACGGTCGAAATCGTGCTCGACTATTGCACGACAGATCGGGCTCGGAAAGCGAAGGGTTGAAGATCGACCCCGAGTCTCATCGAACCAGAACACGAGGTCAGAATGTCCGTCCTCGAGAATATTGAGCCCATGATACCAGAATCGACCCTGGCCCCGAATAAGCTCGAGGAAACATTACTGGTATAACCAACAGAAGACTGAAATAAGTGAAGGCGAAATATCCGTAACCGGACGGATATTTCTACGGAAATTTTGACACGTATCAATAAAGAACCGACAAATCAGCAAACTAGGAGATTTATACTTTTTATAAAATTGTACCTAAAGTAAAACTCCCCTACTATATAAAGGGGGTCTGATTACTTGTAAAAGACATTGTAACAATATATTATTATTCTCGTCAAGTTCTTGTTACTCTCTCTTCCTTTCTGTTCTGATATCAATAAAAATATTTTTGGCTCGAGGGTGACAAACCTTTCTAGGCTAAGAATGTTCAACTTGTGTGGTTAGCATTTGCTTTTCTATTACTTATTTCAATTGCAATCTGATTTATCGTTTTGTATCAAATTAAATCACGTATCCTTAAAACCACTTATAAATTCAATTGTTATCTGATTTTGAGGGTAAACACTTCAAATGTAGAGACGCGAAATGCAGAAAGAATTACCAAGACTTAGGTACCAAGAAAAATCTTTCACACAGTAGGTGTCTATGCACGCGGAGATGTTGGCATAAGCAAATACTGCTGTAATACATTGTGCAGCTTGGAATCTCATAAACATAACTGATCAAATACTAAAAACTACATCATGCAAAAATCACACTTTAGTATTATTTTTTGTATAATTGCAGAAATACAGCAGAGAATGCATACGCAAGAGATAGGGAGTTGTTAAGTTGATGTGAGCTATACTCTTGTCCTTATTTTTCTGTTTTTCTCTTTACAAGATGCTATGCTGTTGCTTTCTGTACAATGTCAAGAATGATGGTGTATTTGGACAACATATGCTTTGAAGCTGTAACCTATACTTTCTGTATATCCTAACTATAGCAAAATTGGCAGAGGCAGGACTTGTAATCTTGCATCGATTATCTACATTTACCTTGACCAGTGAAAAGCTACTGCATTTATTGGAGATTGTCATTGTAGCCACTCTTGAAACAGCATAACCAACTCTTGCTTTTCTTCTTATTTTTGGCACCCTTATCCATCAAATTGTTGGTGCCAGGAGAATTAGCAATCTCTTCTCTCGCAGATTGATCCTTGTCTGAGAGATTTGGAGTTATCGTTTGCGGAGTATATGCAGCAGGTTGCTTCCCCTCATAAAAATTTGGACTTATCTTCTGCGGAATATATGCATCGCCAAGGATGTTTGCAAGGATATCTGATATTTGCGCAAATTCTGGTCGATCTGCTGGATCCTCCGACCAGCAGGAGCTAATGAGGGGTAAAATCTCCTTAGGAATGTTATCCGTGCTAGGCCTTAAATTCTGGAATTTTACCAAAGTAAAGAAAATTATATTCTATCCCAGTGAAAACAACAACAATTACGCCTCAATACCAAGCAAGCACCTATATAACTCCAACGTTTAAATCAATACTAGCATATAGTCAAACTTCAACACAATAGAAAATGAATATAACTGTAATATTCTAAGGTACAGAACCATACTTTAGCTGTAGCATACGCTGCCATTATGTCGGTTTTTCCCTTGAATGGAGTGTCGTTGGTGAGTAGCTCCCATAGAACCATCGAGAAACTGTAGACATCTACTTTATGATTGTAGTGTTTCTTCACCCCATAATCAGCTGGTTCTGTGTACAATAACTGGCATCGGCAAAAGGTAAGCATATAATATTGATTTTAAGCAGGACATAAAATTTTTAGCCCAATGTAAAATATACCTCAGGAGCCATCCAGCGGTATGTACCAGCTTCTGCGGTCATTTCAGTTTCTGCCACCACCCTAGCTAACCCAAAGTCAGCTAGTTTAATGCTTGTCTTGTCTTCTGTGAGGAGTAGATTACCTACAAATGTACACACACGGCCATGAATGAGACAGATTTTGAGAATGAAAAAGTTTAATGTACTACTGCCTAGTTACTTCAGTCACGTAAACATAAAAATTGAAGCGAAATAGAGAACTGAGAGATAAGGCGGAATACTTGGCTTCAGATCACGGTGAATGATGCCAATTGCATGCAAATACTCCATTGCCCGAGAAATTCCCAATGCAAAACTTAGAGAAAGGTTGAAATCCGGACAATGTGGTCGGATGCTCCACAGGTACTTCTGAAGTGTGTCACCTTTCATTAACTCTGTGACTAGTATCAACGCTGGTTCCGTGGAGGCACCAATAAACTGTAAGGATTAAATGACATAAGCATAACCGGTAAAAAGAAAATCATATTGAACACTTCTTTATATTTGATATGATTACATACAACACATGGCTATGGATTTTATTGTCTTTCCTTAGTTAAACATCAAAGTTAACAATGTCCGTCTTGATTTAGACTCTTCGATTAAGTAAACACGTGCAGTGACTCCAGCTAAACTAAGGTAAACACATGGAGTAATGCCACCTAAACGAGGGTAAACTACGTGAATGAAATTTAGCTTGTTAATAGCACATACCTTCACAATGTTGTCATGCTTCACTCTAGATAGCATCGCAATTTCCCTCTCAAATTTCACCTTCCTCTCAGGACTTACATTTGAGGATTTCTCTGGCTGTATTACTTTTATCGCAACAGGCAGGGATTTATATCTGGAACATGTAATATAAAATTTTGCTTCAGAACAACATGACTACTAATAATTTGAACTTTAGCACAAAAGACCTTTGCAAGATTATATATGGTAACATCAAGACTTCCTAAAATCTGGGGTCAACCTATTGTTGTAACCAAAGTGCTGTGTTCACGAATAGAATGAGAGGTATCTAAAGCATGCACATATGTAAGGGATATTAAAAATTTTCCTCAGATGCACCCTCTCCTTTCTTTGTCTGATGAAGTAATTATTTTCTGATGCAAGGAGAAAAGAAAAATCGAAAAGGGAGGTAAGTGAAGTAGTGCATTCTCGGATATTCATAAATTAGCAGAACTATCAGCATAGCTTCATTTATGTCATCCTGTTAGTACTGAAATCCTATCACATTACCGATTTGCAATTCAGTGAGAGAAGTAGCAGATTTTAAACGCTTTGGGTAAAAGAACAGATATTATCGACAAATTCTGCGAAACAGTTGAAAGAGACCTCAGTATGCATAATAAGTTCCATCTTTTCCAGGTTTCTAGCCAAAGTTGAATCTCTTTTAACAATACATTGACTTAGTTTTTTAATCAGGACTACCAAAATAGAAATATTAAAAATAGTATTAACCTCACCCCCCCCCCCGGATTATGGTCCCCTTTTATAACAACCAAACTTGGCAGATCTCTTCCACCAACAGTTAATCTAGAGGAAACATTAGCTTAAAACATTACCTCCATTTCTTAATCAACTCCGTTAGGATCTTGAACTCCATTTTGAATCAAATGTTATCAGATAAAATGGAACGGAGGAAGTACATAAAAAACTAGTTAAAGCTAATATATCAGTTGCAAAGTTATAGATTGTAGTTCTAAGAATGGGATCCATTTCAATTTAAGGAACATCCATATCTCCCCTTTGATAGTTTAATTGAAATTTTGATTGTATAGGACTAAAGAAGACGCTTCAGTATTAAATTCTTCATTCGAGTCACACCTATTACCTCATTGGCAGAGAGATTCAAGACCTATTACCTCATTGAAATTTTCTTTTAAAGAAACATCAATTAACTTTTTTGTAATCTCAAACTAATTGGAAATGGCTATATGAATCCTCTTGCATATACACCAACTGTCAAGTTATCACAAACTCTCTCTTTTATTCAGTTTTAGGACTGGCTATACTCTGACGCTCATAAATGCAGAACTTCTTTTCTAAATGAGAAAATGAATTATGATAAAATAAAATACTATTGGGATTCTGCATTGAGTTGATGCTCAATTAAAGAAAGAAAAGTTTAATCAGATATGGTTAATATAGTCTAAAATCTACAATCGCCAGTACAATTTCTAAGGTTTTTTTTAATTTTATATTATGACATAAATCAATCAAGAAATAAGCACAATCAGCACTCTTACGTACAAAATTTTGAAGCTAACTGGAAAAACCAAAAATTGCGTTCTTGAAGTTCTTGAAGA
>MCJB01052660.1:0-33026 GCA_002018475.1 Nicotiana obtusifolia | reverse complement strand
TGGAATATTTCTCAAGGAGCCATGGACTCTTTCATCGACCTTATGCGTGAGCTAGTTGACCGTGATGTCGACTTACCTCTTGATTTTTATAAGTCAAAGAGATTGGTTTCTAAGTTAGGACTTTCGGCAATGAGAATTGATTGTTGTGAAGCTGGTTGCATGTTATATTATAAAGATGATGCTGCTCTGGACAGTTGTAAATTCTGTGGAAAGACTCGCTTTAAGAGGCTTTCCAGCGGGAAGATGGTACCTATCAAGTCGATGCATTATTTACCTCTTATACCTAGGTTGAAGAGGTTATATGCGTCGATGAGCTCCGCTCCTCATGTAGAAAAGCTCACATCCGAGCTAGAAGCTGCCAAGCAAAGAGAGAAGGAGAGAGAAGAAAGAGAGAAGGAGAGAGAAGCAAGAGAGAAGAAGAGAGAAGCAAGAGAGAAGAAGAAAGATAAACTTAGAGATAAACAGTATGCTGCTCTACAAGAGCAGATCAAATCTCTCTTGGCTTCTGGCGCTTTTCCTATTCCCCGGTCACGTGAATCATCGCCGGATGGTCAGTTTGATGATGACAATGCATCCAGCGATGACGATGATGATGTAGATATGAGTAGACCTTGAATTGTAATAACAACTTATATAATGTATAAGTTCATTTGAACTTTAAACCTTATTGTTGTTTAATGTTGTTGTTTAATGTGTTGTTTATTGTAGTTGTTAGTATCGTTGTTGTTTGATGTAGTAGTTCTTGTTGTTGTTTGATGTAGTAGTTCTTGTTGTTGTTGTTGTTTGATGTAGTAGTTCTTGTTGTTGTTGTTGTTGTTTTAATGGTTTCAAATGCATATTTTAGGAATTTGGTAAAACTGGCAGGGGGTGTAGCTGCCAAAACATGCAGTTTCTGGAAAAAATATACCAAAAATAGCGACCAACTTTGGTCGCCAGTTGGTCGCTATTTTGCTAAAAAAAATTGATTCAGCAAATAGCGACCAGCTTTGGTCGCCAATTGGTCGCCAAAAGCGACCAAAGTTGGTCGCTCAGTACAAAATACAAAAATGATATCTTTTAAATAAGCGACCACAGATGGTCGCTAATGTGGTATTTTTAATTTTCTGAATTTCTGAATAAGCGACCAACTTTGGTCGCTTCTTGAGAAATACAGAAAATTAAAAATACCAAATAGCGACCATCTTTGGTCGCTATTTGGTATTTTTAATTTTTTGGTCGCTTATTTCAGATTTTAATTTTCGATCTTTTTCAGTTGGCGACCAAAATTGGTCGCTAATTGGCGACCAAGATTGGTCGCTATTTGAAAGTGACCAACTAAATACTGACCAGACCATTGTGGTCGCTTTTGGGCAGATAGGGACCAACTTTGGTCGCTTTTTCCGGTCGCTTTTCACCTGATTTTTAGTAGTGTTATTTGACAATAAAATGATATGCCATCAACTGGGTTATACAAAAAAAATGATCGAGTAAATCTTCATTAATAAGGAAGTAGGTCCTTAATCCTTTGTCATATTTTCGAAAGTAGAAACTTGCCGGTTTCTATGCGTAAACAGTTAAATAGTAGTATACATGTTTGAACAGTGTCAAATGTGCTAGATGTTAGGGTCATTGGTGTAAATCTCATTATCTCGAAGAATGAACATGTGTGAACTGTTGAGTTGTTACTTCTCTGAAGTTGCTATATTCTGCTGTTCTGGTATGACGTATATCTTGACAAGTTATTTTTGTTTCCACAAAGGAATAGGGATTATAGAACGCGTGAAGCAGGGAGTTCCAGCACTCTGAAATGTAGTGATTAAAAAATCCAGATCCAACTTTCACTAGGAATTTCTAACTGTTGGAAAAACTTTCAAGTGTATTTTACCAATATTTGCTGCCTTATATTTGTAATGTGGGATAGTTTGTTCTTGCAATTTTACGATTATTAATATGCAGGTTATATTGATAAAATGGAAGAAAGACTTAGCATCAGTGAAATTACACCACTAACGACAGAATGGACTTGCGAAGTCCAGGCTGTAGACAAATTTCAGCCGCGAGACAGCAGAGATCAGCGAGTTCGTTTTCGGACAATAATTGTCTAGGATGAAAGCGTAAGTCAAGTTACAATTAGAACTGTAACATAAGATCTTCTCACTTGTACTCTTCCAATAATTAGTGCATTATCGTTCTTAATAACATTGTAGGAGGAACAAATTTGTATAATACTGTATGATGACGACATTAGACGATGTGATAACTTGTTCGAACTTTTTGAGACGTGTCTGATTTCAACTGCCAAGGTTAGAAATCCACAGCCTTATTCACTACATATCGGCCTCTTTAAATGGGTCGTCGACAAGTTCACTATTGTGGAGTCTATTCCAAAGAATAATGAAAAGGAGGCACCGTTACCTCCTCCGTCAGGACTGAGTACGATTTCGTTCCTCGATGTTGAACAACAGCCTTGCGGTGTTGAATTTGGTATGTTTCAAATTAGCCTATGCCTTATAACAGCTTAATTGCTTGGAACTTGTGGAGAATGTAAAAATATTGGTTTTACCTACATTTGTTTTTTGTTTATAACAACAGATCTATTAACTGTGGTGGCAAACTGTGGGGCAATGCAATACACCGCTGATCAGACTAAGAGATTTCAAGAGGCCATAGTTATGGACAACAGGTGAGTCATTTAATCTTCTATTACATAATAAAATCTCTAGCTGACACTTACAAATGTACAGAAAGAAACCTCTTTTCTTCACTATATGGGAAGACTTGGCAAGCAATGAAGAAACTGAGTTACTGGACAAGTGAGGCAACTGCAACAATACCCAGTTATTCTCGCGAAGGGTATAGCTACCACAAAATACCATGGTGGTAAGCTGATGAAGTTCCTGTTTCTACATATGGATAATGCTTCCATACGTGGGGAAGTAAAATTAATCCTTGTTCATACATAGGCTTCTCTAGTACGAAATGAGCCACTTCAAATAGGTTCATTGCTCCGGCCCAGAATACGATTAATCCAGCATGGGCTACATGAGCCCCTAGTAGTTTACCGGATAAATTGATAAGTCGGGCATTCCCGGCCCACCAAGCGAAACCAGTGGTTTCTTGGTCACGACCAGCTAAGGCTAAAGTTCCATTAAAGAGCGTTTCCGCGTGGTAGAACCTCCTCAGGGAATATAAGGTTTTCATGAGGCTGATCTTGAGCTGCCATCCAAGCGCGAATACCTTCGTTTAAGAGAATATTATTTAACTATCGTTACTTCTATGAAAAAACAATTGCCTGACATTTCCTGTGCGAATTGCAGGGGAAATGAGAACAAACAAATGCTAATGGAATACACAGTGAAGAGTTCAACGGAGTCAGCTTCATCACTTAATCTTGTAGCTGTTGACGATGAAACATTTATTATCTGTTTCAGCTATTGCTATGCAAACCTCCACCGTGAGTTCATTAAATAGCAAAATAAAATGCTGATAACTGCCACACCATACTCTGCCGTTGCGTATCTTTTATACGATATGGATAACTGTTCAATATTTCTAATATGCTACTGTTCGTGTCGGCCCAGTAACAGTATGGTCTAAACAATATTAGAGTACAAATTTTTGGAATAAACTCTTATGTTAAAGTTCAACTATAAAAAATCCTAAAGAAAAAAAATATCAAACAAGCTATATTTGTTCATTGAAGATATATATAGTTCGCTTTACAATTAAATTTATTTTGAAAGTTTTTTTAAAAGTCTGATCGCTATATTACATCCTATTTGTATCCTACGTCATCTTAATATTTGGGAAAGAGGCTGTTGATTCAAACAAATCTATTGTAATATCAAACAGAATAGTTTTCACAATTTAGTTTTACATAAAATTAGTTAGCAAAATAAAAAGAGAGGTTCAATGCATAAACTGCAGGCTGCGACGAATGTTAATTCCAAGGTAAAATAAGATGATCCCATTGATAATATTTGATACCGTGTACCATCCATTCTGTTAGGATCGATTCACTCAAACATTCTGAACTGATAAAGAAGATGAAGAAATCTTGAAGAGAGAAAAATTAAGGTAGAGAGACTTATTTCGTGGTAACACCCCGTTAGGGTAAACTTCCACGGCGGCGGGATTTATATATATTAATAATTAACGGTATTTTCAATACAAAGGAGAATAAACAGTACAGCCTATATAGAGATCCCAAATAGTCCCAAACCTATAAGAGAAAGGTCTCCCAATTTGACCAGGATTATAGGTTTTCCTTTCCCAAATCTATGAGGACAATGAGTTTTCCTAAACCTTTAGGGATTATGGGTTTCCTAAAAATACAAGGAAATAATTCAAGTCCATCACATATTAATCAGGCTCCACACCTAACAATTCTCCCACTTGGAGACTGATTCAGTCGTCCAAAAATTGTTCCAACATCATCAATATCTTCACCACACCGCACCATCTGTAGAAACAAACTACAGAAGACCAACTGAGGTTTTGCACAACTTCAGTTTCTCAATATCAACACATTTCGTCAACATGTCTGCTGGATTCTTTGCACCCTCTATATTTTCCAAATACATATCACCATCCTCCACTGCCCTGCGAGTGAAATGGTACCGTCTTCTGATGTGCTTTGTCTTCGAATGATAGACTGGGTTCTTCACCAACTGTATGGCACTCTGGCTATCTGAATAAAGAATCTTCTCGTGCTGCTTCTTGCCCAACTCTTCCAGATAATCTGCCAGCCATATCATCTCTTTTCCAGCTTCAGCTATTGCCACATACTCAGCCTCTATTGATGAAAGAGCAACACACTTCTAAAGCCTGGACATCCAACTCACTGCTGTACCACCTATGGTGTAAATATATCCGGATGTGCTCATGCTCGAGTCCACATCACCACCAAGATCAGCGTCCACAAAACCCTGCAGATTCACTTTGCCTTTTCCAAAACTAAGTGAAATACTGGATGTACCTCTCAAATATCTCAGAAGCCACTTAACAGCTTCCCAATGCTCTTTCCCCGGATTCGCCATGTACCTGATAACAACTCCCACTGCATGTGCTATGTCAGGTCTAGTGCAGACCATAGCATAAATCAAACTCCCAACTGCTGAAGCATATGGAATAATTGCCATCTGCTCACGCTCTTCAGCTGTCTTGGGTGACTGCCCCTTTGACAATTTTATGTGTTTTGCCAAAGGAGTAGTCCTGGGTTTAGCATCACTCATCCGGAATCTGGCCAACACCTTCTCAATGTATTGCTCCTGGGATAGATTTAAAGTGCCAGCAGATCTATCCCGAGAAATCCTCATCCCCAGAATCTGCTTCGATGCACCCAAATATTTCATCTCAAACGCTGAAGACAGACTAGCCTTCAGATTATTTATCTCCCTCATACTGGATCCTACAATCAATATATCATCCACATACAAGAGTAGAAACACATAAGAATCAGTGTATTTCTTGAAGTAACAACACTGATCCTTTTCAGCCCTGCAAAAGCCACTCTTAGTCATGAAGGAGTCGAACTTTTTGTACCACTGCCTCGGTGCTTGCTTCAACCCATACAAGCTCCTGTTGAGCTTGCACACCATGTGTTCCTTTCCCGGAACTACAAATCCTTCTAGTTGTTTCATATAGATCTTTCTCGTCCAGATCTCCATGTAAAAACGCTATTTTTACATCCATTTGCTCAACATGCAAATTCTTTGATGCAACAATACTCAACAAAATTCGGATAGTAGTTAACTTCACAACAGAAGAAAATATTTCAGTATAATCAATACCTTTCCTTTGTGAATATCCTTTAACCACTAACCGAGCCTTGAACCTTCTTTTACCGTCTGGTTCTGCCTTGATTCTCAACACCCACTTGTTCAACAAAGCTTTCTTCTCTGCAGGTAACTCAGTCAACACCAAGTATTGTTCTTCTCAAGGGAGCTCAACTCATCATTCATGGCTTGCTCCCACTTGATTGAATCCTCCACCTATAGGGCCTCATCGAAAGACTCTGGTTCCCCTTCATCAGTCAGCAACAGATAATGTAATGAAGGTGAATACCTATCTGGTGCTCTGATGGTCCTTGATGATCTCCTCAACAGCTGCTCAGGTGTCACTTGTTCCACCATAGGTTCTTCAGCAACAACGTCTGGAGTTGGTTGAGTTTCTTCCGCAACATCTCTGGGTGTACTCTTCTGCAACTCAATCTTAACTCCCACTTGCTTCGTAGTCTCTGAAACCTTCTGCTCTCTGTCCTTGTATAGGACAGACTCATCAAATGTCACATCACAATATCTCAGGATCTTTCTGTTCTTGTCATCCCAAAACCTGTAACCAAACAAGTCAGAACCGTAGCCTAAGAAGTAACACTTCACAGCCTTAGCATCAAGCTTGTTTCTTTTCTCTGGATCAACATGAACATAAGCCGTGCAACCAAAATTTCTCAAGTGTGAGTGCTTGAGCTCTTTTTTCGTCCACACCTCCTCTGGGATCTTGAACCCCAGGGGAACTGATGGTCCCCTGTTGATCAAGTATGCAGCTGTGCGCACAGCATCTGCCCAAAACATCTTGGGCAGCCCACAGTTTATCCTCATGCTCCTTGCATGCTCATTCAATATTCTGTTCATCCTCTCAGCAAGTCCATTCTGTCTAGTCTTACCAGGAACTGTCCTCATCAATCTGATTCCCTTAGCTGCACAGAATGTTTTGAACTCTAACTTATCATACTCTCCTATATTGTCAGACCTCAGGCATTTGATCTTCAAACCAGTTTGATTTTCAACTTCAGCTTTCTACCTCTTGAAAGTCACAAACACATCTGACTTATGCTTCAAGAAATAGACCCATACCTTCCTGCTGAAATCATCAATGAAGATGACATAGAACCTGGATCCTCCAAGTGATGAAACTGGAGATGGTCCCCAAACATCTGTATGTACCATTTCCAACCGCACTTTCTTCGGCTCTCTAGCAGTCTTTGTGAAGCTAACTCGTTTCTGTTTTCCCATAACACAGCTTTCACAAAGACCCATGTCAACAGACTTTAGGCCCTCTAATGCTCCTTTTGCAACTAGCATCTTCATTCCTTTAGCACTCATGTGTCCAAGTCTGTTGTGCCACAAATATGAACCGGAAGCACCCTCAGCGACATCAATCATGTTAATACACCCTGCAGTGGTGTACAAGGTTCCAGATTTGGTGCCACGAGCTAAAATCATAGCACCCTTCACAATCTTCCACGAACCTTTCCCAAACTCTGCTATATAGCCTGTGCTATCCAACTGACCAACATAGATCAAATTCTTCTTGAGAGCAGGAATATATCTAACATCCTCTAATGTCCACTGATTTCCCGATGGGGTCTTTATACAGGCATCCCCCGTCCCTTCAATCTCCAAGGCTTTGTTGTCAGCAAGATACACCTTCCCAAAATTTCCAGATTTAAAATTTTGGAACAATTCCTTACTTGGAGACGAATGAAAGGATGCACCAGAATCCAAAATCTAAGATTTGACCGGGCTGTCCACACTAAGGATTAGAGCATCCCCAATGTCTTTTGCGGAATTTACAGAATCACTATCATCTCCAGATTTATGATTCTGCTTCTTCTTTGGTTTCGTACAGTTTGTCCGATAGTGCCCTTTATCTCCACAGTTCCAACAAATCACGTTGGGTCTGTTTGGAGATTTTCCTCGATTCTTTGATTTTGATCGGCCATGTTGATTTTGGCCCTTCGACTTGCTTCTCCCTCTTCGGTCAACGCTGAGAGCACTGCCCGATGAATCTCCCACTTCTCGTTTGCGAATGCTTTCGCTGAGAACAACATCACGGATTTCATCAAACTTCAACTTCTCAGATCTACGGGAACTGCTAATCGCAGCAACAACAGTATCCCAAGACTCGGGTAGAGATGACATCAAAATCAACGCCTTAATTTCATCTTCGAAATTAATTTCCACAGAACTCAGTTGACTCACAATCATATTGAACTCATTTTTATGATCGGCAACAGATCCATTCTCAGACATCTGTAAATTGAACAATCTACGCATCAAATATACCTTGTTCATCGCCGATGGATTTTCATACATATTTGATAGCGCCTTCATCAGATCTGCCGTAGTCTTCTCCTTAACGATGTTGAACGCCACGTTTCTCGACAAAGTCAACCGGATCAACCCCAACGCCTGGCGATCCTTAAGCTTCCACTGCTCTTCTGTCATGTAAGTTTGCCTCAGTCAAGGGTGGTTCGTGAAGATCTTTCTGGTACAGATTGTCTTCGATCTGCATCTTTCAGAAACTGAAATCGGATCCATCAAACTTCTCGATTCCAATCTTCGAACTCTCCATCTTCAAGATCGTGTTGAATCTCCAAAGCTCTGATACCAGTTGTTAGGATCGATTTACTCAAACACTCTGAACTGATAAAGAAGATGAAGAAATCTTGAAGAGAGAAAAGTTAAGGTAGAGAGACTTATTTCGTGGTAACACCCCGTTAGGGTAAACTTCTACGGCAGCGGGATTTATATATATTAATAATTAAGGGTATTTTCAATACAAAGGAGAATAAACAATACAGCCTATATATAGATCCCAAATAGTCCCAAACCTATAAGAGAAAGGTCTCCCAATTTGACCAGGATTATAGGTCCTTTCCCAAGTCTATGAGGACAATGAGTTTTCCTAAACCTATAGGGATTATGGGTTTCCTAAAAATACAAGGAAATAATTCAAGTCCATCACATATTAATCAGGCTCCACACTCTAACACGTTCTACCTCAACTAAAATAATTTATAATATACCACATCATAGGTGCCACTTTGAGCTAGAAATTACAGACGAAACTGGCACAACTACAGCAACAGTGTCTGAAGGCTTGGCCGAAAAAATGTTGTCAATGAGGGCTGAACAGATATATGATATCGTCAGTGTTAGGGTACATAGACATACAATGCTGCAGTTAATATAAGCCAACAAAGTTAATATAATACTCTCATGGTTAACACATAAACGTAAGCTTTGACAAGTCCATTGTTTTTACTATCTCTTTGCAGAACGAGTTATTCCCTGTTGCCCATATCAATCTACTACTTGCAGATAAACTGTTCAGAGTTCTGTTAGGATATACTATTAACCATGTGGTTTGATTATAGTATTATGTTTTATTTATTAGAACAATTGTTTATTTATTTATTCAATTCAATGAAATCTTAATTCAAATAGATCATTTGTTCATATGTGTGCCCTTTACTTATATAGTAGACGATTTAGTGTATGGAGCTTTAGCTCATGCACAGAAGATTAAATTGTCGGTTCTTATAAGTTATAAAGTTAATGTTCACAATCAAAGATGAAACTGGGCAAAGCATTTTGATGATTGTAGCATAAGATTAAATTATAATCCATCTTGATTATGGGAATGGTTTAATTCCGACTTCTTATGCTAGTACATTTTTGTGTATTGAACGGACCAAGTAGAGATAAGTGTTTTTGTACTGAATATATAAAACTACATCTCTAGCTCATTGAATGTTCTTATACTCTTAATCTTGATATAATTATTATGATCAATGTGCTTCATTCATTATTTTGATTTATTAAAAGGTTCGACTCAACTGCGAGTTAATGTATTCCTGGTAAATTGAATAATGACAAAGTGCATTTGTGAAATAATAATTAGTTGACAGAATCCGTGTCTTGACCATTGAGATTGATGATACCCCTTTATGGATGCTTGAAAGTTTTCATGTGAAAACCCTGCAGGTGGATTTTGTACCCGTCACATGAAATAAGTTAAGCGGAAGTATAAAGGATTAAATTAGTCGATGAATTAAATTGTCAGTAATTTAATTTATCTGATTGGTATTTGTAATCTTAACACGGGGAGTTAAATAAGTTTTAATGAATGATTTTGAAATTAAACCGAGGAGTGCAATTACAATTTTCTAGTGGAATAAATTATAATTTATTGTGTTATGATTAATTCATTCATATTCCGAATTAATACCACAATAGGAAGCCTCGTTATTAAATCTGTGGTCCCTACTGTGCCTGAATATTCTAGAACGAGAAAATTAAATAAGAAAATAGTATCTTTGGTGGGTTAGGAGACTGCTACACATTTTTTGTACGTAGTAGACTCCTACACGTTTTTGGCTACACATTTTAGTAGGAATAAGACTTCAAAATTGATTTGGTCTGGTTTGCTAACCAAAAAGAAAACATGTAAAAGCAAAAGTTTTTTGGTATTGTTTGAAATACAGAGAAAAACGTGCAAAAGTTTTTTGGTCTTGTTTCTAACCAAAAGGAAACAAAAACGTGAAAGAAGAAAAGAAGAAAAACAGAAGCAGAAACAAAACAAAAGTTAGCTTCTGTTTTTGGCCGAATTTTGTCAAAAAGGATACTATTTTTCTTGAATAAAAATACTTGCCACTCAAGTATCACGTTCGGTAGAAATTCAGGATACATAGTAGAAGACCGTAGACCTGGATAACATGAATATCATTGAAGATTTGTGCAGTAACTTCAAGAGGTTAGTGTTTCTATCTCGTTAGTGATTATATTTATCTAGTTTACATGTAAGATTATTTGGTCTTGGGTGATTGCTTCCGTTGCGTTTATATGCCTATTTCTATCAATTGGTATCAGAGCAATGGTAAGTGGGTTGAAGGAAGACATGATTAATCTGGGAGATATAAACATCAAATAGATCATTAGATATGTTGAACAAATAATTAAATTCAAACCACATCACACATAAAACTATGCTTACCGAATAGTTAGATTCGATAGGGAAACTTAACTATTCATGCAAAATACATGAGTCATGCCAGATATATTACCCCATAAAAATCAGAACCAACTCAGATGGAGAGTATACTGATAATTTATATTAGGTAGATATCATATTAAATTATCTCTAGCTCCATTGAACCAACGTGTAACTCAGATGGAGAGTCAAAACAAGTTATCAATTAATTAGGGATTACAGCACAGTAATTAACCACAATAAATCTATCCGATGGGGAGGAAGACCTATGTCAACACATAAATTTATTATATTACTGTTATATATAATGGAGACCATAGAGAATGAACCCTAACACCATTATTTGTTAAAATAAAAAATTTCGGTTAATAAAAAATTTTCTAAAAATAGAAAAACGCCCAAAAACCCATCTAAACGACCCCGGATGGCCAAAAAACGTCGTTGATCACAGGAAAGAAGTGAGTATTAATCATTGGGCCGTTTCCGATGAACCTACCAAATTTCAGGTCAATCGGAGTTCGTCAAAAAAAAATTCAGAACTCCAAATCTATGACCATTCGGTAAAATCGGTTTTTTCGTTTTTATATTTTTGAATAAAATCAGATACAATCATATTATTTATACGATTCTAATAATATCCATGATTCATGAATTCATAAATTCAGACAAACTGTCATTCAAAACAACACCAAAACTATGATTTCTGTTTCATGAAGTAACACGTTGTTTCTGATTCTAACATAGTCTTGATTCCAGAATTCATAAACAACACAATCAATCTCGTTTTTCATAAAACATCATTGTTTTTAACATGACAAACATGTATTCAAAAAACAATACTAATTCTAAGATTTTTGTTTTATGACGTATTACATTATCTAGTTAGATGTAAGACGGCTTTTGACTTATTTAACTTATTTAGTTAGATGTAAGATTTTCATTAAAACTTATTTAACTCCCCGTGTTAAGATTACAAATACCAATCAGATAAATTAAATTACTGACAATTTAATTCATCGACTAATTTAATCCTTTATACTTCCGCTTAACTTATTTCATGTGACGGATACAAAATCCACCTGCAGGGTTTTCACATGAAAACTTTCAAGCATCTATAAAGGGGTATCATCAATCTCAATGGTCAAGACACGGATTCTGTCAACTAATAATTATTTCACAAATGCACTTTGTCATTATTCAATTTACCAGGAATACATTAACTCGCAGTTGAGTCGTACCTTTTAATAAATCAAAATAATGAACGAAGCACATTGATCATTATAATTATATCAAGATTAAGAGTATAAGAACATTCAATGAGCTAGAGATGTAGTTTTATATATTCAGTACAAAAACACTTATCTCTACTTGGTCCGTTCAATACACAAAAATGTACTAGCATAAGAAGTCGGAACTAAACCATTCCCATAATCAAGATAGATTATAATTTAATCTTATGCTACAATCATCAAGATGTTTTGCCCAGTTTCATCTTTGATTGTGAACATTAACTTTATAACTTATAAGAATCGACAATTTAATCTTCTGTGCATGAGCTAAAGCTCCATACACTAAATCGTCTACTATATAAGTAAATGGCACACATATGAACAAATGATCTATTTGAATTAAGATTTCATTGAATTGAATAAATAAATAAACAATTGTTCCAATAAATAAAACATAATACTATAATCAAACCACATGGTTAATAGTATATCCTAACAATCTCCCACTTAGACTCATAACCATGCATCTACAACTCTAATACCCATTTCTTCTACATGCTTGTCAAAAATCTTCTGCGGCAAGCTTTTGGTAAACAGGTCTGCCAAATTGTCCGCTGATGCAATCTTCAAAACTTTTACCCCTCCCTTCTGAACAATGTCACGAATTAAATGATATTTACGCTCAATATGTTTACTACTTTTATGGCTCCGTGGTTCCTTCGAGTTTGCAACCGCACCACTATTATCACAATAAAGTATAATTTGTGCTTGTACTGAAGGGACAACACCAAGCTCTTTCAGGAAGTTCCCGAGCCAAACAGCCTCCTTGGCAGCCTCAGAGGCAGCCACATATTCGGCTTCCATGGTGGAATCAGCAACACATGATTGCTTAATACTCCTCCAAGATATGGCTCCTCCTCTTAAGGTAAACACATTTCCTGAGGTAGATTTTCTAGAATCTTTATCTGACTGGAAATCTGAGTCTGTATACCCAATGGGTACAAGATCGCTTGAGTGAAAAACCAACATATAATCCCTAGTCCTTTTCAGGTACTTGATTATATGCTTAACGGCAGTCCAATGTTCTCTCCCAGGATTAGACTGAAATCTGCTAACTATGCCAACAGCAAAACAGATGTCAGGTCTAGTACATAGCATTGCATACATAAGGCTCCCTACAGCAGAAGCATAAGGGACCGCCTTCATCTTCTCTATCTCATCAGCCGTTTTAGGAGACTGATCCTTGGACAGAGAGATTCCATGCCTAAAAGGAAGGAATCCCTTTTTGGAATCTTGCATGCTAAATCTGGCGAGGCTAGTATCAATATAAAGTGCTTGAGACAAGCCTAATATCCTTTGCTTGCGTTCTCGCGTGAGCTTGATCCCAAGGATATGAGCTGCTTCTCCCAAGTCCTTCATATCAAAGTGTGAGGACAACCACTCCTTGACTGAAATCAACATGCCCACATTATTTCCTATGAGCAAGATATCGTCCACATACAGTACCAAAAACGCTACTTTTTCTCCATCCCATTTTTATAGACACAAGACTCGTTTTCACATTGATCAAAACCTAAAGTCTTAATCGACTTGTCAAAACAAGTGTTCCATGCCCTAGATGCCTGCTTCAATCCATAAATGGATTTGTTCAACTTACACAACATGTGTTCATTACCGCTTTTCTTGAAACCGTCTGGTTGTGCCATATAAATGCACTCATCAAGACTTCCATTAAGGAAAGCCGTCTTGACATTCATTTGCCAGATCTCATAATCATAATGAGCAGCAATAGATAAGAGGATTCTAATTGATTTAAGCATGGCCACCGGCGAAAAAGTTTCCTCATAATCGATCCCTTCTTTCTGAGTAAACCCTTTCGCAACAAGCCTTGCTTTAAAAGTTTGCACTTTTCCATCCACTCCTCTCTTTTTCTTATAGATCCATCTACAGCCAATAGGTTTGACTCCCGCAGGTGGTTCCACAAGATCCCAGACTTTATTGGAGTACATAGACTCCATTTCAGATTTCATAGCAATAATCCATTTTTCAGCATCTATATCCTGTAGTGCTTCGTCGTAATTTTGAGGTTCTATAATAGTCTCTTCAGGGATCCTATCATAAGATCTTCCAAGAGTACATACCGAGAAGGTTTTCTAATAAGTTCAACTACAGAGGTCATCATCCAGAACACCAGACAAAGATGCAGGTTCTCTGGTCCTTTTATCATACACTGAAAACCAACCATGTTTCTACCAGAAGAGTCAACATCTGTGGCTGGTGCCGAGGGAACTATGGAAGAAGAGTCAATACTTGTGACTGATGCGAAAGGAACTAAGAAACAAAAATGGAACCAAGTACTCTACCAAAGCCACGCTCCAGGTTAGTAATTCAAATACTATATTTTACCATGTACAAATTTTCTTAAAATGAATATTTTATTTGTACAGTTTGTCGAGCGAGTGATGTTCGCACAGATGGTATGCGAGGTACAAACGCATTTTGGCAGATCGTACTGACCTTTTAACAAGGTTTAGATAGTTGGCCGTCTTAACAAAGTGCTCCACATTTTTTGCGTAAATAGTTGTAAGTAGTGTGTGCCTATGTTTGTGAAGGCAATTGGTATTACTTTTTGGATATTGGAGCGGCCTCGAGATGTTGTGCAACGACATCTTATAATTAGAATACATGTATATTTCCGAAAGTTTACTACGTTTATCGCATGGTGTTTTCCTTTATACTACTTATGTCTACTCTTACTATTTAACAAAAGAATTACACATGTATCATTTACATAATTTTAATTTTAGTTCAGTTATAAAAATCCGTAGCAGCGTTTAAACACAATTCACTACCACTAAAATGTTGATAAATAAGAATTTTTTCTTAGCTGAAGTATTTATTATTGAGCATCATTAAATACTTTATGTTATATGAACTACGTGATTGTCCGCGGGCTATACATGGGCAACGGCCAGCTAGGCTATATTAGAAGTGCAAATTAACAGGTGAGACAAGCGGTCACTTTCCTTCGGATTTAGCTACCTTGTTTATTTTTTTGTATAATATTTGTGTGTTTGTGAAAGCTACATTTTCAGACAGAAGCTAAAGGCCAAAGAGCTTCAACGCATCTTATGATAACTTATGAATGGAGTAAAGGTAATGTCCAATAGATTACCTTTATCTCAGATTTGCTGACAAAGTAAATTACTTTCTTAAATTATCTTACGACCAAGGTTTGATAGCTATAATTATAATCATATCAGATGAAGAACAAAGTTTAGGTGGACTCATTTGGTCATCTTTTTGTAATATTGGTAACGTCGTCTTCCGCCAGCTGCGTTTTCACTCTGTCAAGGTAAGTATATGAGTTTAAAAAATTCTCATGCTGCTGCGTTCTGTCTGCTAGTAAAATAGAAACTGACCTAAATTTCTTTGTGCACTAAAAAGAACTGAATTCAAACGTAATGTTGCTTCCCAGTAAAAACCAATACAAATAAAAAGCCTTTTTCCTGGGTTGGGATCATTGATATGAAAAAGTTTTTGGTTGCTATCATACTAGAGGTACAATGGAAGTAACCGACTTCCAATATGCTAAATTCTTTCCCATCTCTGTTGCATTTCTTAATTTTCTATTGAAGTATTTCAGTATATTTTAATGCTCTGATCAGTCTTACTAATAGGATATTAGAAAGTATCTCAAACAGTTGCTGAAAGTATTGCTATTCATGTTATATGTATTAGTTTCCTTGAGTTCCTTACTCATCTTAATAAATTACATGTGCTTCTGATAAAAAGCTTATGATTTTTACAAGCTTTCATATATATCAGTTAAATTTACTGTGAGTTAAATGTTTAGTTGTTGAAACGTTATAAAATATATACAAAAATGATTTCATTCCAATCTGTGTCTTCTTTTCCTTAGCAACCAAGAAAAAATATTTTGGTCTTGAATTGTCATGGATCCATGGAAAAGTTAAAACTAAAATAACAGAGTTGCTGCCTAAGTTTTAGCTGACTTTGCTGAAGTTACAACAACAACAACATACCTCAGCTCAGGAAAGTATAGGTTCGTTCTGCTGAAGTTATGATCAAGAAATCGTCAGACTAAAAATATTGATTCGCGTAAGAACCAGCCTTGCCAAATATTGTATGTGTTTGCAACTGTAGAGTCAGTCAAGACTTGAGTCACATGCTGCAGAAGCTTTTATTTTCAGCCTATCTATGCAATTGGCATTTACTGTCACATTCGGGAGATTAGGTAGCAGCTTTGTATAGGTCTTAGGGATTGTTGCTAACTTTGGAGTGATTAGATGGTTAACTTAGAAGTCGAAAATGGTAAAATTAGTCACAATAGAGTTATACATTTTGCTGGACTAAAATATTAGAAGTCCAATATGGTAAAGATGAGTCACAATAGAGGCTTACATTTCACTTACTCCTCCGTGAGAAGGACATGGTTCAATTTCCTTTTAACAAAAATATAACAATATCCTTCTTTCGTTCATATTAGCAGAGGATGAGAGCGTTATAATATTTTTAGATATGAGCTTTTATTTAGCAGTTTTTGTCTTGATTTTCCTGGTTTATGCCTATCAATCTTTTGGTTTCTGAAGTTGGTGTATGTAAAATTGTTGAATACATTCTAAGAGCTCTGGCTTGAGCTTGTAAGGCAGACTCCTATAGTCTAGCTAGATCATATGCGCGTAATAAATTCTAAAGACTACGGATCTAATAGATTATTAAGTTTATGGTCATATTGAAGGATAAATGCAAGAGCAGGTGTTTGAATTACGTACATGTTGGATACTACATAAGAAGGCTTGAGTTATTAAAATCTAGCCAGTGATTAGATGATCTTTCAAATGATTCCATTTTTCATACCCCAATTGTGTAATCTTATCGTTTACACGTATAATTAATTCAAGTATTGCAGATTAGTGTCCTTAGTAAAGCAAGTGACGTTTCTGTCTATTGCTGCTTGCTCTTTTCGTACTTGGTTTAACATCTATTGCCATGCTTTCTGGTAGTATAACTTCAATTTTTACAGCTCGTGGACTAAGACACAATTTCTCTGCAATTTCTTTCTTTTCAACCTTGACTTCCATCTCTATGTAAGTTTCACAATTCTTCTGCGCTATGATATGTTATTCATAATTATCAGAGACAGACAAAGAAGACATTTGGCCTCTATGCTTTTTGAGATAATACCATACCGAAGGAATGAGAGAACTTGCGAAGTTAACTGACTGGGTAGCTTTCTGTTTTTCTTTTTCTTTCTATGGTATTTCGAACAATGTATACATTTTTATCATCACATCTGTAATGACGACATCGTGGGGGAAAGTTATGCAAACACAAAGATTCACAGATCAAGAAGTAACCGATTCTTCTCAAACGCAAATTAGTAGCAACAAGAAACTCGAAGAACAGAGTGAAGCTAAACAGAAAGGTAAATAGAGTGTGACTTGAATGAAAATTTTACGGTGCTCTAGGGATATGTGATGGTTTCCGTGACCACTTTTAGTCGTAGACTTTCTATTGCCGCTTGGCTTTCTTTAAAATATTTCTAGAACATAATGATTAGATCTACGTTTCCCGCATACCTAATCCGAAAGTGCTTGTATCATCTCAGGAGCAGATATTTATTAGAATCTCGGCAACTCATACACTCTGAAGGGAAAGGCATACAACCAAATGATGGAATGCCTAGGAGTTACTAATCTATTTCTTTCTTACGTTACCTTTAAGACTTAGATCAATGTAGCAATGTTTTGTCTCTTCTCTTCTTAGACTACTCTTTTTATCTTATGCCTCACCTTTTACACCATGTATTATTAGCATCTTTTTCTTCTGCAAACATTGAAGTTGTTCAACATTACTCTAGCTAGCTACCTGATGAAATTTCTAATTTCTTAACTACATGATCTCAAGACAGATTATATACAAACAGAATTGTTATTCTTGCAGCGGCTTTGCCCTTATTCGTTACTACAAACATGCACTCCAAGTCATCATGCAGATTTAGAGCTACCACTCTTTGACTACTACACAAATAGAGACCACTGATAGCATCAGCAAAATCATCTGCTAATCTTTTGTGACTAATAAAAATAAGTCTAGACTACAAATTGTTCATGGGCAAAATTATCTAGTATTGAAACAATAGTGCAAAATGTTTGTCACTTTAGAAAAAACAAAAAAAATATTATTTTTTTAAGGAAAAGAGAATAGTCCAATACCTCTTATCAACAACCTCACATAATGAATAAATAGGAACAAAGAGGTATTATATTGGTGAAGCACGCAAGTAACTGTTGTTTAAGATGGTATGCCGCCAATAGTTAGCTTCAACCATTAATTAGCACTAGGCCGAATTCACAGTTTATGATTTTGCATCTAATTTCTCGATTGAAAATTGTTTAGAGTAAATATTTGAAATGAGGAAAAAGGATCTTTGAGAATTACATGATTAAAATTATCTTCCTTAAGGATGAAAACTTTTTCGTTCGCACTACTCGATACCCATAATAAAACTTAGCCAGATTTACTTGTATCTACTAGTTTCAAAAACTAAACACTTTATTCAAAGGTGGAATTTTTGCTTCACTTGAACATTTAATCTGTGCATATGATCTTGCTAAGTAAGTAGTATTCTTATTTCTTTTAATAATTAATGTGATGACCCGATAGGTTATTTTGATCGCGCGAGCGAGTTCATATAATGTTATTACACATGTGTGCAAGTTTGGTTTGGAGTCCGAGGAGCTTGGGTGAGTTTCGGATAGGTTACGGACCATTTGAACTTAGAATAATTTTGGTTTTTGGAGTCTGTTGTCATCTGGTGTGTTTTTCTTCGCGATCGCGAAGATACTCTCGCGATAGCGAAGAGTAAATTGGGACCGGGGAAGAATTGTTTATTGCGAACAGCGGAGCGGTCGGGGCCTTACCCTTCACGAACGCGGCCATTCCTTTGTGAACGCGTAGTGATATGAGGGGGAACTAGGAATGGATTAAGCTATGCATGGATTGGATCAGATTGAATTTAGCACATTTCGGATTGGACTCGGATTTCAGATTCTATAAAATGCAATTCGAATCCGATCCGAATTAATATTTGATCGAATTTTAAAATTTGGATCGGATCAATATTCCAGATTTCGGATCGGATTATACGTATTATTAAGGCTATTGCTAATCTAATCGGCTAATGCATCTGGCTTATCTGCTTCTTCTGTGTTTTGTGCTAATACAAACATCTCTTTGCTTTTTATCCCTTTTATCAGCATTGCATCTCTATGAAAATATTTCTCTGGATGTTCGAGTTGTTATGCCTCAAAGTTGTAAACTCATACGTATATTTTCTTTGTAAAAGAGGCAATATAACAAAAAAAATTCACGTTTCTACAATTATTAGGATATTATGGTGCCAATATAGCTAAATCATTGTAAAGGTAATAACTTGGAGGAAGACATAAAGGAAGTACTAACTATCCGAAATTAAAGTTTAGTATGTATACATGCCTTAATAATTTCGGATTTCAAATCGGATTGGGTTAAAATTATACCAGTCCGAATCCAATCCGAATATTCGAACTTTTAATAAACATAATCCGAAATCCGATCCAAATATGGGAAACCCTAAATTCGAAATCCGAAATTGAGCGGATCTCGGATATCCGATCCAAATGAACAACCCTAGAATGGACCCTTTACTCTACAGGAATGCGAGCCCAGGCTCGCGAACGCGATGGCGAGGTGGGTTAAGCCTACACGAACGCGTAAAGTTTGTCTCGATCATGATGGCCAACTGGGCAGTGCTCTTCGCAAACACATCAGGTGTCTCGCAAACACCTGACGTCCAGTCATTTAAACTTTCAAAAATCAGAATTTCACCCATTCTTCACCATCTTCTCATTAGAACACGACATTAGAGGCGATTTTGAAGAGAAATATCATTACCATTTCATAGGTTAGTATACCTTAACTCGTTTTCTCCATTTCCATCGACACTCATTAATTTCTAACATATGTTCTTTCATGGTAGAAAATTAGGAATTTGAGAAGAATGATTTTTGTAAAATTGAGATATTGACATCAAATTGAGGTCGGATTTCGAAACTAATTACATAGTCGGGCTCGGGGATGAATGGGTAATTGAATTTTTGTCCGAATCTCGGATTTTGACCAAGCGGGCCCGGAGTTGACTTTTGTTGACTTTTTAGGAAAAGTGTAAAGATCTTAACTTTATGTATTATAATTGATTTACCTAGCATTGTTTGGTGTATTTTGGTTAGATTTGGTTGGTTTGGAGGCGGATTTTAGAGGAAAAGCCTCGGTTGAGCTTTGATTTGCTTGTGGAGCGAGGTAAGTGTTGGGTTTAACCTTGTTTTTAGAGAATTAGCAACCCTTGAGCTTTGTGTTATGTGAATTACATGTGTAGCGGCGTATATGCGAGGTGACGAGTGTATATACACCGTCAAAATACTTGTTTCCATGCTTTCCCGCATTTCATTAATTATTTTATTACATGTCTTAACTGTTACATGCTTTAATTGCTTTCTATGCCTTAACTTGCTACTTGTCACTTATTTCTCACATACTAAAATATTTGTTTCTCCCATGCTTCCATGATTAATTGCTACTTGCCTAAGTTGTCTTATTTGTACACTTTAATTGCCATATGTTGACTTGTCTTGTTGTTTTATATTAAATGTAGCATTCCTTGATTTGATACGAGATCCCTTTATGGCTTGTTTTTCATATTCTTTAATTGTAGAGATTCTTGTGAATTGAGTTGCTGAATTGCTTACACTTATTGATTTTATTTATTGGGTTGTACGTAGCAACGAGCAGAATAAGGGTGGACTGATATTGATATGGTGGGCTCGGGTTGCACACCACAACAGATTTTACATGTGATTTTGATATGGTGAAATAAGAGAGGATTGTGATATTGATTCTGATTATATGGTGGGATCGCGTTGGCCGTTGCAACGGATTTAGGATTGTGTGCTTAGTATTCGTTGTGCATTGTGTTAGCTTTCAGTGTTTTCGTACGAGATTCTGAGGACTGATATTTCTGGTTTTACTGATTTCAAGGATTGAGTTTATTTTCATAAGTTAACTGCCTTACTTTTCCTGCATTTCTTTCATGTTATTATTATTATTATTATTATTATTATTATTATTATTATTATTATTATTATTATACTGCATACAAGTTATTGTAAGTGACCCGCCTTAGTCTCGTCACTGTTTCGTCGAGGTTAGGCTCATACTACACTCTGCACTTCTTGAGCAGATTTTGGAGTCGGTCCTAGCGACGGTCAGTAGATTGCTCAAATTGATTACCTGACAGAGACTTGAGGTACAACTGCTCGGCGTTCGTAGCTCTAAAGTCCCCTTCTACCTTATCCTAGCTGTTTATTGCATTTCAAACAGTGGTACTTTTATTAAGGCCATTATCTGTATTATTCTAGTCGCTCGTGCACTTGTGACGTCAGTTCTGAGATTGTATCTAGATATTGCTGTTATTATGCGTTTTCTCACTTTATTTCAGTTTTATTTCATTTTATTCAGTTTACTCGGAATCGGTTAACTTGAATTGTTAAAAATGGTTAAAAGCTATTCTAATATTAGTTTGCCTAGCAAGTGAAATGTTAGGCGTCATCATGATCCCGAGGGTGGAAATTAGATCGTGACAGTTATGTGGTCTTTAAGATGAAGTGATTTTTTGATTAGCAACAAATATTCTTTTATTTAGTATGGTACTGCAAAAATCGTAAATTAAAAGACCATTTGGAAAATTATCTCGGACAAGTAAGAAAGGAAAATTTTAGCCATTTCACATGCATGGGCCAAATTAAAACTGGATAATCAGCATATCTATACACGTCGATAAATTATGTGAGTATAAGGCCATAATTGTAATTTGCTCTGTGCAAAATTCTAGTAGTATGAGTGACAGTTCTCAACGGAAAAAACAAATGTAAACGGGGAATAAATAATATGAAGAACCAAATTCAAGAAGTATATCTTCTAGGATCAGTAATATTAATCTTCCAATGTTCATCTATTAATCCCATTTCTTCTGCCTTCTTTCTACTCCAAAATAACTCAATATTCCTCTGCCTTGTTAATCCACAACATTTCTGTAACTTCTCATCCATTTCATCATGTAGCTTCCACCATATCCTGTGTGCGACATCACTTGCATAAACACGTAAAAATCCAATGTCCCAATTACAATCGTAGTCCCTATAACATACCCATGGCTTTAACCCGAGATAATGTATTGCGTACAGTTCTGGAGGATCTGCTTCGAATAATTGGTTCTTCACACTAACGTCATTCGAATTTTCAAAATTTTTGAAGAAGTTTACTCTTCTGGGCAGTCTATGCCACCATACAAATAGTTCGTTAAGGAAACCTTGATCACCTCCATTATACGATATAATCTCTCTTTGATGTTGCATGAACATGCGGAACGTGCAATTTGATGGCTCGATCAACATTACTCCTGAATTGAAGATTGATCTTGCATTACCTGTAATATTGTTGGAAGATCCAAATTTTAGCATCAATGTATGTATAGTCTAATGTGTGTGCATATATATATATATATATATATATATATATATATATATATATATATATATATAATATACTAGCTCTCGATCTCCATTTCTAAATTACTTCTCGTTCCTTTTTTTTCTTTTCTAAATTTTTGCGCCTTTAGGTTGCACCTTCCTTTTATATAATCCCAGCAAAAAAAGCACATAACAAAGAGGACATTTCACCTGACCTCTGTTCATTACATCCAAAAGACCATCCTTATAACTGCTAATAGAATAAATACAAAGATAGAGTAGTTTTCTTACCAATATACAAAAAGCACATATCAAATGCACGTAAGAAAGTCTACCTATGTATGAAAGGAACTCTCAGAAAGTGCTATACAGAAAATTACATAGATTCAATAACAAATTACATACATTCAGCACATATCAATTATTCTCGTTCCTTGTTTAAAAGAGGTGTCATTTCTGTATTTAATAAGCTTTTAATTTGAACATCTTTATTTTACACTCCCTTATAGAATGACATGACATGTTTTTACGCAACAAATTTCAAATAATATTTTTGAACCATAACATTCAAAAGTTTTCTTTATATTCTTAAATTTTTTATAAAATCAAACTAAGAAACGTATAAGAAAATGGATGGAGTATGCAATAATGTTATTTATGTGTGTGTGTTGTATTCTTAGCAAAAGAAGTGCACCTGTTGCTTCTGTACTGAATTACATGTACTGATTTAATACTATTAATTGATGGACGATCCAATATATATATCTATACATACATCTAAACATTTTGATAATTTTTATTTACGGATACGTAATTCGAGTTAAGGACAACAGTCAATAGGTGTACCTGTAGCTGACATTTGAGGAAAATGGAAAAGAAAGTCCATGTTACGAAGAACGATGATGTCAGCGTCAATGAAGATGATCTTTTCATAGTCAGTAAGTTGCCATAGCCTGAACTTGCTGTAATTGTATTCATTGTACGTGTCTTTCTCAGCTCTAGGGTTTCTAATTCTCCTTATGAGCCGGAGTTTCCAGCCGGCTTTAATGAGGGCGTCTCGTTTGGGCTCGGAGATGCTTTTGTCAAGGAGAAGGATAAGGTCACGTTTGGTTCCACTTCGGAGAAGACTCTGAGCTAGGATTATTGCACCACAAACATATGTTGCAGAGGAATGAAGAATTGTGGCGTAAGCTTCTCTTCTAATTGCTAACTTTGTGCTGCTTTCAACGTTGTAGTTATCATAGGCCTTGTTGATTTCTGGAATCAAAATAAATGTATGTCAAAAAATTTGTCATATATTAATGTATTATTACAACTTGCAGAAAATCTAAGATAGAAGATAAATATGGAATGCAATTATCAGTTACACACACAACTAAGGAAAGTAAGGTAAGGTGAAGTCTAATTCAAGCATCATTAAAGAGCTATGAAGTGTCAAGCAAGAGCTAAAATTAGTAAAAGAAATACTTAATATATAAAGAACTGAAAGTGAATACAGACTGTTTACTTGCTGTCAAGCTTATCAAAGAAGAGGACATGCAGTATCATTCTCTTAGAGCTATATAATAGTATTGAAGATTGTAATATTTGTAGAAACTAGCAAGGCCACTATGCACTATATAAACATATAGAGGAGGAGACAAAGCAATGTGCATATTATTTTTTTGACAAATGAAGGCCGCAAACATGAAGAAGATTTTCTTATTTGAGGACATTAAGAATATGGAGTTTCTACTCCTAACCAGACATGTAGCTCATGAAAGTTTTGGGAATTTTTATTTAATTTTGATTTACAGAAAAATGATAATTTGGTTCAGTGAGACTACCTTCTTTTTCTTTAACATTAATCAGTGATAGTTTAACGAAGGACAATTTTCGTGGTTAGTAATTGATAGAAAGCTTCACCTGGCCATTAACAAGAAAAAAGAAAAAAAATCACTTTGCGCCATATGTCTAACAGTTTTTTATTTCTTGAAGTTTTTAGTATATGATGAGATCTAGGAGTTGATGGGTTTTCGTTAACTAGAATTAAGCACTTAAAAGTTAATTAGTAACTGTACTTAATAACATTAATTGGTAACATATATAGACCAAATAGCAAGTAATATGTTATAAATAGGTTAAATTATAGTGATGTCATAAAGAATTATTAAAGGTAGGTGTATATAAAAAATCCATAATTATATTTTAATTCGGTTGTCTAATTCAATAATAAATATAGTTGTCAACAATATCAGGATTCAGGTCCCTCCTCCGTCAACAACATTTAAGAAGAGTCTAAACTTCTGCACATGACTGACAGTCATAGATTTGCCCCCTACTTAATTGGCACGTAGATTTATCTACTTTTGGTTTATGAGTTTCAAAATACAAGTTTGGCCAGAGTCTAATTGGTGCCTCAACTTATATAATTTACGGAGATTTATGTACTGTACTCTTACTGCATCATTTTAATTCTAGCAAGTATATTAATCAAGTTCTTATTGTTGTAACAAATAAAAGCAAAGAAGAGAAGAAAGAAAAAAAATGCAAGTACAATTGAAACCACATATTTATAACATTTGAAACTGTAACATACCTTTTTCGCTAAGAGAGAAAGCCAACTTGCAAGAACCAATTGGCAATGAAACTTTTTGCTCCAACTTAGCCATATTTGGCTCATAATACCACCAATCTCCTTCTCTTCTCTTTAAATCTTTACACCTAAAAATCTCTATCATTGGGCTACACTTACTCAAGAACACCAACTTCATCTTCCCATTCTTACCCCTTTTTCTCTTCACTGCCAAATTTGCCACCACAAGATGCAATTGTAGCCTAAATACATCCCTTCTCCACCCTTCTTCTGGATATTTGCATGGCAATTTCACTACTATCATGTCCATATAACTATAGCTATAGAAAGGTGGCATTGGTATTTCTGGACATGTTGGTCGATTATCCATCTCTTCTAATTCCTCATCTATCTGTCCTGGAAGTAAAGGTGGCAAGATCAATTCATCTTTTAGGCCGTGGCAAAGTTAAATAATTTATTAAAAGTGTTCAAATTTTTTTGAACACCACCCTTTTGCCAGTGGGTTATGCAAGAGTGTTCAAAGTTTTTTTTAATTAATAACAAGTTATATTTCATCCTACACATAATATAATTTTTTCGGGGAAGGGTGATCAGTTGACCCTCTTGACCATATATAGCTTCGCCTGCTTTTAGTAACTCATCTACCTGGTTAAAATCTAGGTAAAGCGGTACTGGGGTTATGACTAGTTTGTTGGCTTGACTCAACGGGTTGATATGGATGTGACCTATCCGAAACACAAACATATAAAGTTGAAAATTAAATTTTTGTAAATATGGATGAACTTAAGCTAATAATTTAAGGAAATACAAACATCTGCAGCGTTGATCTTTACCTGGAAACAAGTCATTCCATTCCAACAACTCTGAAACCTTCTCGAATTGTACAGTTGTTATCTGCCCATGGGCTCTCCATTCACTAACATCTTCCCCTTCCATATTCACCATTCCTATCTTCATTCCTCTCCCCATTTCCTTCAAAAAACTTGGTTTTTTGTGTTTCACCATTTTCTTTAATATTTCCTTTGTCTCATTCACCATTTGTTCTTCTAATACTTCCTTCATCTTTATCCCAGTTTCCACCTATTCAATACAAGAAAATACTTCACGCTAATTAATTTTCTCTTCTCAGAAAGATATAGACTTATAATTAATTCAACACTTATTTTGAACTGCCCTACATGTAGGTCACGGGTTCGAGCCGTGGAACCAACCACTACTTGCATCAAGTAGACTGCCTACATTACACCCATTGGGGTACGGCCTTTCTCTGACCCTGTATAGATGCGACATACTTCGCGCACTGGTTGCCCTTGCTTCAACTGAAAAAAGAAAAGAGAAAAAGTTGAAAAGTCCACTTACCTTATGATTACACTCGCACGTTGAGCATGTAATAGGACGAGATGCTGCATATTCGTGATGAACGGAAGATAATTGCCAGTGAAGAAGCGCAGCGTAAGCAACTAAGAAGCAAACCAAGAAAACTAAGTTTATTTTGATTATCAATGCCTTTGAAGGAAGGGACTTCATAATCAACCTTTCGAGAAACCAGAATGCTAGTTCAATATAGGAGTACTATATAAACGGATTTGATCTGAAAAATAAGACGATTATGTGTTACAACATGTTAAAATATATTGATACTGTAAAAAAATATATATAAATTTTGAGGTTGAAACTCTGTATAAAATGTACACTTTTACTTATAGCCTGTTTGGCCAGCTTCTCCGAAGTCAAAATCACCTTCTTCTTTTGTTAAAATGATTTTCTTTCAAATTGAAGTGTTTGAACAAGCTTTTAGAAGAAAAAAAATGCTTTTGAGGAGAAGCAGAAAAAAATAGCTTCTCTCCAAAAGCTTTTGAGAAAAATACACTTAGAAGCAGTTTTTAAAAGTTTGGTCAAACACTAATTGCTGCTCAGAAGTGCTTTTCAAATTAATTAGCTAAACACAAACTGCTTCTCACCAAAAGTACTTTTGAAAAAAATACTTTTGAGAAAAACACTTCTTAAAATAAGCTAATTTTTACAGCTTGGCCAAACAGATTATTAGTTTGACTAGCTAAAACTTGTAGTAAGTCGAGACTATAGTTAATTTGGGTGATTAACGTAATTAATGGGGGATTTGGCAATTGGCAGCAATATAAGGGTCGGACCTACTGAGGGAGCTTTTACTATTATTTGCCGTATGCGTAAGGTGAGTTCTTATTAGTTGTATTTATATCTTGAAAACATAAAAGAATTTCTATTTTATTCTGTTAATTTTAGCAGGTAAAAGCTGTCACGTGCTAAGCTCGAATGCCTATTAACAGATCCGACATTGCAGCTGCCATGCATGCATTCAATAACGAGATTATTTCGGAACTTCTTCTTTTTCCTCGACAAATATTTTCAGGGTTTCCCTTCTTTTCATATAATAATGTAGAAAAAAATTATCAAGTCAGTTAAAAGATAATCACAAATAACTTAAAAAATAAGATAGATTATTTGCTGAAACATATTAAAACATAACTAATTAAATCTAGCTTACCAATGTGAGATAGTTTTATCCTTATGATATATGAATATATCAAGGGAGGATTTTGACTTATAGCTTTAAAACTTTTTAATATAAATATATTACATTTTTTTAAATGCTGAAACGAATTAATGTATCTAAATACGTACTTTGATATTGATTTTTGCAATATTTATAGGTGGATAGGATTTAAATTGAGATACATAGGATTAGATTTTTCTATACCAAAAGCACACCCATAAGGACTATTATTCCCTCTTTTTTTGTTTTGGATTTCTTTTGAATTTCTTTTAGGAGAAACCGACTAGGTCAAGCACAGAGCGTTTGACTCCAAATATGAAAATTAAGTCTATGAATTGTATAGGCCAAAATTCATCATTAAGAAATTTGGCGTAATATGACATTAACGAAAGAGTCGGTCGAGCTCGCCTAAGATGTAGCGAAGTCATTGGCCGAGGTACCGACATGAGCCGTAATCGAGGTGTTGCCACCAGTCGTCAAAATGTCAATTAATTTGTCAAGATAGGATATTAAGAGAGAATACTCTGGTGGATATTCCCTTCATTTGTACTATTAGGGTTTCCTAGGAGAAGGCCCCATATATATAGGAAGGAGAGACAATGATAGGGGCATGTAATATTGATTTTGATAAGAACACTTTTGAAAAGAAGTCTTTTTCTCTCACAAAAATACAAAGACTACCTTTTGATAAAGATTCTTGCTCATATTATTCCCACCCTTTCACCAGATCCGAGGAGTGTTCATACGAATCTTGGACCTATCTGTCATTCATCATTGTTAGGAGAAATATTCGTCCAACCCATTCATTATTGGGTGAACCTTTCTCCTTATTTATTTAAATTCCATTTATTGTTAGTTACATCTCCATTAATGTTCATGCTTTATGAATATTTTGCATCTATTTTTATCAAGCATTTATGGGGTCCGTCCTATCTACTGTACGTTTTTAAGATTTGTGTCTAGAGTTATTATCCTTAACTAGATTTAACCCCTTGTCACATAAATTTAATAGTTCAACCGGAAGTTATACTTTTTGGTTAAACAATTTGGCGCCGTCTGTGGGGATTTTCTAGCTAAGTCTTTTAGTTTCTTCTAGATCTACAACCGACACTGGTTACTGAAGCAAAAAAAAAAAAAGGAAGAACTTTCTTCTCTTTGTATGCATAGATCTAACATGGCAGGTAACAGAGAAGACAAAACGAGAATAATGAGTGACCTTCCAACCAACCTCATGGACATCATCCACGAAAGCTCTGAAGTAGTGGACGAGGACACAATGCCTAATGCCTCCCTTAGGCGAGGTGGATCACCCCCTCCCCACTGCAACATCACAAAATCCCATGGCAAGGTAGCCTCCACATCCGTGGGAGAGGAGACTCCACCAGCGATATAGAAGCTCCTTGAGGCTTGGCTAACTGATACACCGACCAGCATCCTCCATAAACCCGTTCAAGGCGTAGCTGCAGTAAAGGCGGGAACCTGTGCTGCACCCCCAGTGGACGAGCAACATGATCAGCCCCCTACTCCACCCACGACGACGGGTATTACTCACAATGTAGTTAATAATGCAGGCGACGACGCTCTCACAACCATTCTTAGAAGAATTGAGGAAATGGAAAATGAGAACAAGACACTTTGGGATCAAATGAGAGAGCACCAAGAAAGGGTCGATAAAATACCAGGCGCTCATAAGTTATTGCAGAAGAGAGACGCTAGTCGGTTCGTCGAGCAAGCGTATAGTGATAGCGATGCCCCACATGCCATCCCAAAGACTTTTAAAATGCCGCCTTATCTGAAAGTATACGATAGAACAACCGACCCCGAGGATCATGTGACCCATTACGTCACCGCCGTGTAAGGCAATGATATCGCCAAAGAACAAGTATCCTCCATTCTGCTAATGAAATCCGGCAAAACCCTCACGGGAGATGCATTAACTTGGTACTCACAACTGCCAGCACGTTCCATCAAAAACTTTGAGGAAATGACTGATAAGTTCGTGACGGCCCATGCCGGGGCCAAGAAGGCCGAGGCAAGGGTGAATGACATCTTTGCTATCAAACAGTCCCTGGGAGAAGGATTGAGGGACTTCCTCTCCCGTTTCAACCGAGTAAGAATGACTTTGCCCAATGTATCAAAAGGAATGGGGGTAGCTGCTTTTCAAAACAAGCTGAATAGAAATAGTTCGAGGACGACAAGAAAATTATTAAGTCGGCTTATGAAATATCCCCCAATGTCACGACCCAAAATCCCAACCTGGTCGTGATGGCGCCTCTCGTGAGGACAAGGCAAGCCAAACCAATACAACTGCTCTTAAACAGTTAAACCATGTAATTTAAAACATGAATAAATAAACAACAAGGTAGTTCGGAATATATATATATAAGGTACCATCCCGACTACAGCCCTCAGATCGGGGTGTCACAAAGTCATGAGCCACTAAAGAAGGCCTAAAGATAATATAACTATTACAATATCTTAAGCACAATTGTTTGAAAGAAGTAAAGTCAACAAAAGAAAAGAGTTACGGGGCTGCGGACGCAAGCAGCTACCTCGTAATCTCCGAATCACCACCCTGACGATGCTAGTAGTCAATACCTCGGGGTGGAACCGATAGCTCCTGAATCTGCACACATGGTGCAGGGAGTAATGTGAGTACTTCCAACTCAGTGAGTAATAAGTATAAATAATTACTGAAAGTAGAAATCACATAATGCACAAGGCAATCTATAAAGAAGTAATAAAACATCAGTGAAATGGTAAAACAGGGTAATTTCTAACAGAAACTTCTTCCAACTGATCAATGAGTAGTAACAGAAAACACTTTAACCGCCCCTCGGGCCCATTATCATTTAAAATCAGTAAATCTTTCAAAAAAATCCAGTTACCGGTTGTCATTGTTACCAACCGTAACCTACAGTTGTCATTGTTACCAACTGTATCATCTACCCATCTCCGGTTATCAGTTGTCATTGTTACCAACTGTAACCGACAGTTGTCATTGTTACCAACTGTTTTATCATTCCGGTTATCAGTTGTCATTATTACCAACTGTAACCGACAGTTGTCATTGTTACCAATTGTAGTATCATGATGGGTACCCTGCGCTCACTGTGGGTGGTTCAGACTTCCGGAAAGGGCTTTCGTGGCCCAAGCGCTATATCATATCTCGTGGCGGCGTGCCACCCGATCCCATATACATCATATCTGTGGCGGCGTGCCACCCGATCCCTTTAAAATCATTTGAAAACATCATTAAGTTTTCAAAACCAAGTTCAAACAATGGTTTTCAAATCATTAACAAACATCCCCGAAGGATTTACATAATCGGCGTGAAGCCCAATTATCATTTCAGTAATCAAAACAGTAATAAATTACCCCTGAAGGGTTCATAAAACCGGCACGAAGCCCCAATGTGGCTAGAAGCCCAAATCATTATATTATCAACTCAGTTTCAATCAAGTAAGTAGTAAAAGAATCAACTGGGATGGACCAAGTCACAATCCCCAACAATAAACGACCCCACGCTCATCATCGAGCGTGTGCTTTACTTCAAAATAGCACTACGATGTGCAATCCGGGGTTTCAAACCCTCAGAGCATCATTTAATACCATTACTCACCTCGAAATCGGCTAAATCCTTAGCCCGCGACGCCCTTGCCCTTTGAATTGGCCTCCTCGCGCGTCAAATCTATTCAATTTCATAATCATTACGTCACAATAAGCTATGGGAACAAAACCCAAACGGAAATAATCGAGTTACTAAGAAATTTCCAATTTTAGCAAAACCCGGGCCCCGGGCCCACTTCTCGAAACTCAGAAATTATTATCTAAACGTGTTCCTTATCTCCTCACGAGTTTACCCATATAAGATTTGTCGTATTTCGACTTCGAATCGACCTTAATCCCCAATTTCATATTTTCTTGAAATTGAGAAGAACCCTAGGTTCTAGGTTCTTCTCTTTCACAATTCGTGAATTTACGATGGGATTAAGCATAGAAATTACAATCTAAGAGGGATTTAGGGCATAGAATACTTACCCGATGTTTTCCTTGAGGTTCCCTCTCTATTTGTTTCCAACCTCTCTTTAATCTTTTTCTTAAAAGCTCCCAATTGTTTCTATGGGGTTGTAATCCCTTTTTCTTGTAAGATTTACCACGAAAATCCGCTTTGCATGAGTGTTTGGGGTTGATTTATAAGGATTATTTGTGTTTGAAGAAGCTCTCTCACGTGGGTGTGTGTTTTGTATCTCAGATGTGCAAAATGAACCCTAGGTTCTATTTAAATTGGGCTTAAGATCGGGCAAAAGGGTACTGTAATAGCCATTTTCGCGACCCCTTATGCTGATTTCCTTTCTTTCTTTTACAAAGATTACTCTAACTTTTTCATACGAAGTCCGATTTGGACGATTCTTTTTGCTACAACTCCGTAATTTCAAGACGGAGCTAATTCTTCAAACGAAATTGAATTTGGAGGTCGTTTACTAATTCTAATACCCATTACACCAGAAATGAAATGTTTGTCGCTGCATGAAGCGACGAACTAAGTCCCGTTAACCATTCAAAATTCACCCGAGACCCCCGGGACTTTATCCGAACATGCACACATGTTCTATAACCTCATTCAAACTTGTTCCAATCTTTGGAACACTAAGATGAACATCGATTTATTAAATTTGTATTGAAACCAATTCTATGAACTTCAAGGATCCTCAATTCGATCCTTCGATCCGAACCCGACCAAACGATGTCCGAACGGTCTGAAAATTTGCACGCAAGTCCAAAATCACATAAGGAACCTACAGCAACTTTCGGAATTTCATTCCGACTTCCGGATCAAAATTCGACCTATCGACCGGAAACTCGAACTTCCTCGATTCAAATTTAGTGTTATTCGAGGTCTATCAAATATGTTCCGGTCACTCGTCTAAGTCATATATCCTCTCCCGAAGCTAGTCGAGTCGTCGGATTTCAAATCCGAGCCCTTTAACTCGAAAGTAAATTTCGGGGTTGACTTTTGTGACTTAGACTTTCGCAAATGAGACCAGGTGTCTCATTTCTTTCAAATTTTCTTCGAGTACATCTTCTCAACTTAATTTCAATTAGTATAATTAAAGAAATAAATTGGAATGTAAAACGAGTCATTACATTCTCCCCCTCTTAAACAAACGTTCGTCCTCGAACGAGTTAAGAAGCATACCTGAATTTTTGAAGAGCTGTGGATATTTGCTCCGCATCTCGTGCTCAGTTTCCCATGTAGCCTCTTCTACAGGTCGACCTTTCCATTGAACTTTCACCGAAGCTATTTCTTTGGATCTCAACTTCCGGACTTGGCGATCCAAAAT